>JALIZH010007070.1:0-127984 GCA_030522465.1 Rhipicephalus appendiculatus
TTCTCTTTTCAAGGATTTCGCGTTCCACTACCTTTCAGCACGGACACCCAATAGCCAGAATTCATTGTTATAACCGATAATACGGTAAAGGGGCATTGTTGTAAGCGGGTTATTTCACCATAGAAAACATACGAAAGTTTACGGTGCAGCCGTGCAGCAGCCTCTCATTGTTATAACCGATAAGTGGGTTCGAGTGTATTTGCGCACCCAGAGTTTTTGCTATTTCTTTCAAGCAAATTTTGCCGCAAGGCAGACGCAAACGGAGAAGTAAAGAAAGAGAGAGAGAGTGAGAGACAGCTGTGCACACGACGGTCATTTTTGAACTTTGGGCCATTTTGGTGCAAGAACCGTAGCTCCGTCCTTCCCTCCCCATGCTCAAGAAGAGGAAGCACTCGACAACGATATAAAACAGTGATTATTAAATGGGGGTTCGCAAAAATCCATTCTCGAAAAAAAAAAAAAAAGCACGCAAGAAAACGTTTTTTTTTCTTTTGAGGCACCCTGTGTCTCGTGACAGCAGCCCTTGATTTTTTTTTTTATGCTTCACCGCAACACACTTTTAAACTGCGGCAGAGCTGACTTATGCTTCCCCTTCTCCATGAGACGGTTGTAAAGCTTTTGTAGCAGTCTTCTACAACAGCATGAGCATGCACGCGAGCACACTTTTTCTAGGCTTTCGTATCTGAAGAGCACACATAGCTACAAAGAGGATGAATGCGGCTGCAGACCGCATAACTTATTGACATGCTGTTGAGATCGAATTGGTGCAGCACTAAATTTTAGTTTGACCATTCTTTGCCAGAGAGAAACAAAAGGCACCTATTTCATGGTACAGCTGCACGTTGTATTAATTTATGATCCCCCCACCCCCTTTTCTCTCACTGCGAGGGGTGCCGGCACATCCATGGCTGAGAACCACTGCTCTAAAAGATGCAGCCAAGTTCTGAAAGAGGCGCCTGTCAGAAGGGACACTGGTAGAGCACTGGCAATAAAACTCACGAACAGTAGCGCGCAGGAGAGAGATTAAACGAAGGGCAAATTTCTGGCACAAACACAAGCCAGAGCCAACGCTTAAAAAAAAAAAAATGAAATACTAAAAAATGGCAGCAGAAATAAAGGAAGCCTACAGGGCTAAAAAAAAAAAATAATAATAAAGAAGCTCACCGCACCGGTACTGCTCCGTTAGTAATGTCGGAAGGCGAAGCAAATTACTGAATTTCCAGTTTTCAATCGCGATTTAAGTCTGATCGATCGACAACACGCGCTAAAAGGTGAAATGTCTCGGTACCTCAGAAAGTAAATAAACAAAGAAAAACAACAAAATAATAAAAAAGGGGGGAGGAACGGTTACGTAACGGGCAGCATCATGTCGGCGCTGCGGATTCATTCCCTTGCCCTTTATATAAGTCACCGTCTTGACAACGCCTGAAAGCAACAGCTCAAGGACTCTCTCCTTAGGCATCTGATTGTCACACGTAAACTCGTTAACGGCACCACACACTAGTCAGTCATTCACAAATGCGCTTAGTCACCGCTCTCCCTTCGGCCGCTCACATATCGACCCGTCTCCGTCGCTTACGACGCATCCGATGCGGGCGCATCCGCAGGTTTTGTCCGCATCGCACCTCCCTCGTCAACCGACCGCTACTTAATTACCTTTACCGAAGCCTGACCGCTCGGGTTGTGTATCTCTTTTCGTTTCTAATGATTGCTCTTCACTACAAAAGTGACAGTGCCGGCACGAAGCGGTCGCCAAGATCTTAACTATCGCGGGCGCGACAACAAGCTCCGCGCAGTCGGATTGGCGATGGTGGTGGGACATCAACAGCGAACGTAACTTCCTCTTTGTCCGCTGCTCGTATTGACAAACAACAGGCGTTTCTTTCCTGGATATGGCGTGCAAACAAGGTGAAGCCTACCTTACCGAAGGTCGGTTCTTTCGGTGTCTCCTGGACTTCCCGGAGGAAGGCATGGCTGACGTCGAGCCGCGGTCTCTTTACTGGCGGCGGCGAACCCGGCGTTCGATCGAGACCGCAGTCGAGCGAGCGCTTGCGGCGAAAAAGCGGCGCTGCTGACGCTGCCTCCGAGTCGTGCAGACGACGCAGTAACTCGCGCCGCCGCCGCTGGCCGGCAAAACATGGACTCCTCGGTCGCTTCATCGACGATGTTGTTCGTCTCTCTCATCGAATACAAAATATCGAACGAACAATGATGCTGTCAGCGACGACCAGTGTCCCGGCTGTCGAAAGCGTGCAGCTGCGCGACACACAGATAGAAAACTCGAGAATGTTCGCGCGAGCGAGGAATCGGGGCAAGGAGACAAAGAGATCGTGGCTCGTGCGCGCCTTTTGGAACGTTAATTTGCACTTACGTATCTCGTAATAGGTCGTACGGCACGTCAGTGTGATCACGCATCACTTCAGTAAGTGACAGCGCGGGTTAAAACGAACGTAAAAAGTGGGTCGCAACGTTGCACACATACACACCATGAAACGCACACGCACGGAGTCGTTGATCGCGATGTCAGCGCCGTCTTGTGTTCACACGTCATCACAACTCTGTATTGAGTGCAGTAAGCGCAACTATGCGTGGCGTACAATATAAAAAAGATTGAGCGTAATGTAATTTAGTCAATCGCTACATGCATAAGTGCAACGTGACGCGTCACTTTTTATAAGTCAAGGCTCGTTTCGCAGCGCCACTGTCCGCTAACGACCTGAAACCGGAAGCTGAACACATTGGAGGCACGAGTGTCATCATGGCTGACGAAGAGTCGCCGAAGCAGATAAGCTTGGTGGTGAAAACAGCGAAAGAGAAGAAAGTAGTGAAGGTTTCCGAGTCGGCTTCGGTCAAAGAGGTAAGTTGGACGCCAATCTCGCCGCAGTCACAGCGTTTGAACTCTTACGAGCGCCACTTGAACGCCCTGCAGCTAAGTCTACGTCACGCAGGGGATTGTGTACCGATAGGCCTAGGTTTTCGAACAGAGCCGCCAGGAAAATAGGTGTTTCGAACGTGAAGATCGGTTCAACAACTCCTCAATACCTGTCCGCCGAAGCTACGATAGTTTGTGTCGTCGCGTTTGAGTTGGGAGCGCTTTTGTGTGGGGCGCGATGTGGAGTGTTCCTGGAAGGCTGCGCGATCAAATCGGAGTGATTTCAGCCCTTCCCCCCCCGCCACCTCCAGCGCTGTTAGCGGAAAACGCTCTGATTCTGACAGTTGTTGGACTTCGTAGCGGCGTCGACGCGATGATATGTCGGTGCTGGCTACGAGCCTTCGTGTTTGGGGCTCGGCCGTTCCATAGCGCAGCAAGGATTCGATTGTAATCGTCAGTTTCCTGTTCGGCCGTCTCTCTGGAATTCTCACCGAAGGACAGTGTGGCTGAACGGGCGAGGGAGTTGTGGGGGGGGCATGCTGCTTGCGTCTGAAGGAAGAGGAAAAAATGTGTGGTGATTGCAAAGTGACGTCCTTTTTCTCTACTTTCTCACGGGACGCCGACGAAAGTGTTCTAAATTTCCGGCTTTCCGCCGCGCGGAGCTCTCACGTTAGCGGAGCCGGTAACAAACGCTGGTCGCTTTCCAATTCGTAACTCGATTAACCGGGTTACAACTTGTTCGATTCACTTGTTTCTTGCGCGACCCGTGAAGCCGTGTAAACCGATTGTTATTTTTCGTTAATGTCCGTTGGAACGTCAAAAAGAGGAAAAGCAGGCATCCGTTCGAGTTTTGACTTATGCAACCCCTGCCGAGCTTCATAATACACGTCATGTTATGCATACACGGTCGATGCAGCCGGTTGTTATTGTCGGTGCCGTCGTCGTAGTGAAATGTCCAGTCATTTTACTCTGATTTTACGGAATGTGTGTACAGTCTGTTGCATTTAGTTCTTATCTGTCTTACTGATCACGCGGTCTATGTGTCAAGTGCCCTTCCAACACGAGCAGCCATTTCCACTGCAGGCTGTTATGTGACCTGTGACAGTGCCACCGAAGTGTTTTTTCTCACATTACCTTCCCTTCAGCATGTTTAGTTTTTCGAGGTTTTTGGGAGTGCTACAAAGTGATGTGCAAGTGCAGCTCCCGCAAAGAAACTTAGTCTTTAATAAGGTTTTATCCCAGTGCTATTTGCTTTCCCTTGTTCCACATTAAAAGCTGCATGCAGTAAATGAGAGATTTATTTATTATTATTTTTCATGTTGTGACGTTTCATGTTTTGCCAAAGATGAATGTCGTCCTATGCCCAAGCATCTGGTTTTCTGCACAACCTGCATTTTTCTGTAGCCTGTTCAATGTCCTTCTGCGTAAGCCAGCCTTATATGGAGGCCTGATCATAAATATAATAATGTGGATCACAGGAAACAAGTAAAGCCATAAATGCCTGATACTAAGGGCATTTTATGGAACAGTCATTGTGCAATCTACACATCATTAAAGAAAATGTAAAAATGCCAGCTGCCAATGGCCGACTAGCCTTCAGTTCTTTTTTTGCTGCGCGCTGTTCATGATAAAGTGCATTGATCAGGGAAGTCAACAGCTGTTCATGAAGGCAGCCTGCACACAAGCTTTGAGCACAAATTGAAACGTGTGTAGGTTGGCAACGATGATCAGAATACTTATTTCGTGTAGTCCTGAACAAGTGTGACATGCAGTGGTTGCGTAGTCAGTTTCTATGCGTGCAGCAGTGCTAAGTGTGGGTGTTGGAGCCTGGGCTGAGGCACTGTTATAAATGCAGGGAACCTGAAACTGGAGGGATTTGGAGCATTTTCATGATGATTTGCATACTAGTTTATTGTGATGATTTGCATACTAGTTTATTGCTGATAGTACATAATTAGGATGTAAAGGCACACACCTGTGTAAAGGACGCGCCACTAATATTAGACCGGCCACGGCAGTCGCATTTTGATGGAGGTGAAATGCTAGAGGCCCGTGTACTGTGCGGTGTCTGTGCACGTAAAGAACGTAGTCCAAACTTTGGAGACCTCCACAGTCTCTCGTAATCAAATTGTGGATTTGGGACTTTAAACCCCAGATATTATTCCTTGTATCGGACCAATGCTCATGCAGCAATGCATGTGGAGAAGCAAAGGGGATAGGAACCATAATTGGTTGTGCTTTATGGCACAAATGTAGGACATTTTATTTTTATTGGCTATTGAATGAGGGTAGATGCGTCTTACTGCACAAAAAATTTCCTCATGTGCTGGACAGTTTAAAGTATTAAGAAACACATGTATAGGGTAGGGCCTATCTGGGCACAAAGAAGGTTAAACGACACTACTTTACATAATTTTAATAGTAGTTAGGGTGCATCCGTCTTGAATTACATAAGTGGGAAATGTGTATGAATGGCGTCTAACATACTATGGTGGCTAGAGGGGGAGGTGTCGGCAACGGCGAGCTGGAGAGGCATAATTTTTTGAGGACGATGCAGTGGTGCGGATGTCATCTCGGAGCTGAAAATAGCGGCACCGTATCAGCGCTGTTCCTGCAGTTCAAATGCATCTTGGAAAAGGACAATGCGCCATCTGTCGCTGTCATTAAAAAATGCTGCGCCGACTTGCACGGTGTGGCCCCACCGATGCTTACACCTCTCCCTCTAGCCACCACAAACATGCTCACTTATCTATCTATTCTGGTTGTCCTTGGTTGTAAATGACCATCTGTTATAGGCAAATCTCGGTGCTGCGACCGTCCTGCACTTGGGCTACAATTTTTAAGGATTCCTTTCACTTTTTACTTTAATAATTTGCTATCATAGATATTGACAATTGGCTGCGATAAGAAATGAATGGGATCCACAGAATGCTTGTGTATCAGTGTCTTGTTTTCGCAACTCCTTTGGACATCCAAGTGTGTTTACGCTAGGACACGATAACTGATGCACATGTTGAAGGGCCTATCTGATAGGCAGCATCTGCAGACCTCAACTTTTGATGCTTTCAAGCATGTGCTGAGTGTGTATCACTTGTTGGAAGTTAGAACATCTTGCATCCTTTCTGTAGGCTTCTTTTGAAGATTGTTTTCCTCTTTACCCACTCTAACAGAGCACAATGTTGACAATAAATTCAGGCTGAATTCAAATACCGTATTTACTCCATAATACGAGCGCTCACTAATGATGGCTAAAGGTGACTAGATGATTGTGGATGTTGGTTAGTGCAAACTAACTACGATCTAATGCTTGCTTGTGCTTCCCAGTGTTGGCTAAATGGTGAAATGATAGCTAATGTCAACTCAGGATGGCTGTAGGCTGTTATAGTAACAGTACTTTCCTCGTTTACTCTTGTTTCATTGTCTACCATTCTTTCTCATCTCTCTTATCATGCAGTTGAAGGAGCAGGTGGCCAAGGAATTCGATGCTCCCCTGGAGCAGCTTTGCCTCATATTTGCTGGGAAGATCCTGAAGGACAATGAAAACATCTCCACGCACAGTGAGTGATTTTGTGCATTTCCTTGAATACCAGAGTATGCAGACCTGCCAACTCTCCCAATTTCTGATCAGTCTTTCCGATTGTACGATCACGGCCATAAATCTCCAGATGAACTGCCTCAACCCGATTTCGACACAAAGAAAAAAAAAACCTGCAGTAAAACAAAAACTGGGGATTAAGAGAACATGGATCTTATTATTCATATAAAACACCAAAGAAAAGGGAACATCCATGCAGCTCGAAACATTCACTGGCCACTGCTGTTTCCTGTCGTCCACTGGGCTCTCCTCCTTTCACCAGAAACACACACACACATGCACACCCCAACCGCCGATATTGGTGGGCTGGTCCCCTGGTTTATGGCACAGTTCGGAGAAGGTACAGTGACAGTCGAGAGGCTGGAGCACTGCTATGCACCTTGTCAGTGAAAGCTCCCTGGGCACTGCCATAAGCCCCTCTGGGCTGTTGTTAACGTGCATGACCCCCCAAAAATGCCCTGCCAAGGCTGCGACATCAGCTTTTGTACTCCCGTGCAACAGCCGAGAAAGGAGGCGATCCTTCTCTCCAACAGGTCTATAATAACAGTATTGCAGTCAGGCCGCAGGCCCGCTACGACATGTGGGACAGTTTTGTTGACCGGTTACTGGCATTGCCTGAAACAATTTTTTTTTCACCCTCCTCCTCCACCCGCTTCGCGGCGCGTGTCTCGATTTCAGATGGATATGGCTTCTCATGCTCGCATTGCAAGTGCTGCTCCTGGTGTTTAGACTAGGTCGCAAATTATGTATTTGTGACATCACTTTTCCTCTACCTCTGAGGTCATCTGTTGCCACTGTGTGTGTGACTGTTGTGTGTGCATCTCTGTGCAGACATAAAGGATGGCCTGACTGTTCATCTCGTGATCAGGTCTCCGGCCTCGGCAAGGGTGAGTGTTGTTCTTTAGACGCTGTTGTATTTTCCTTTTATGGGCTGTTCCGGCAAGCTTGTTTCTCAGTCACTGATTAGACCCAGCTAGAGTTAAAATATTGTCATTGTTCATTACGTCATCACTGCCAGAGTTTTGAGGCCAGTTAGACTGCCAGAGGGTGGTGCTTTTTCACGGTGTGAATCCTGCATGTGGGGTGTCTTGGACAGTCATGGAAGGACAAGTCGATGATTACAAGTTAAGCGCGGCACTGAAGTGACGAGGACGGGACAGGGAGAACACACACGAGCGCTAACTTTCAACAATGATTTATTGGAAGCCGGATCACTGAATATATACATGAAAAGTGGGTGCTCGAGCAAATATTAGCTTCGTTTTTACGGCTCCGAACAAGCTGGGAAAATTGTGCAGGCTCAGCAACCCAACTGCTCTCAAAGCACGTGGCTGTGACAAAAATCACAGAACATGCCACGTGCAATGCAAGGAAGGTGTCGTGTACCAGCTCCCCCTGTCGTGTGGGAAATCCTATGTGGGGCAGATGGGGCGGTGCCTCAACGACAGGCTTAGAGAGCACAAATACAATGTTAAGAAGGGGGGGGGCGACAGTTTGTTAACTGCGCATTGCCGCACGTGTGGGTGTTCACCTGTGTTTGATAAGTGCTCTGTTATACACATGCACAAAGATGAAACTATGCGGTTGATCATAGAATCTGCTACAATACATAAGCTAGGCCAGGAATGTGTCAGCGCACCATCATTATCATTATCTAGAAAAGAATTGTCATTTCTTGATGCCACCACATTCACGCATGCCTGAGTGTCCGCCATTTTCATGTACACTCAAACCTCTCTATAACGAAGTTGCATCTTACGCGAAAATAGGTTCGTTGTATCCGAAAATTCGTTATAAAGGTATATTCATAACACTGTCTCCATTACAAGAGTATTCTTCATTAACTTCGTTATAACCGATATTTCGTTATATCAGGGTTCGTTATATCGAGGTTTGAGTGTATACTTAAAGATACGATGCAAGATAAAACTACGTCTCCTCCAAGTCATTATGTCTGTCGTGTTCTGTTTTTTTTTTTCAGTTTTTTTCCCTGAAGGCAGAAGCATTTGGCTGCCATTCTAGAATACAAAATCTGTTCATGCATATGGTTATCTTTTGTCTGGCCTCTTTTTAATGTGTCATCACAAAGCTGGGGGGATCTGTTCACATTGTCCTGACTGTGTTTTTCCATTTCCTCAGCTTATTTATATGTGCTTGAGCATTGAAACCGGATTGTTGTCCTTTCAGGGAGATGCTGGAAGGAGACCTGATGAGCCCAGCTCGGTAAGTATCATTGATTCGGCAAACGTCCCTGTCTTTTTCTTGTACAGCTGCTGTCATACTTAACCTGAACGATGAAGGCTTTACAATGGTCTGTAGTTATCTGGGTTGTGGCTAAGTGTGACCGAATTAAGGGAGTTTGATGCCATGAAACAATGCGTATGCTGGCTGGGACCAGGCAACAAGTTCGAACGATCCGATTTTCTGAATTCACAAGAGTCGAATTAACGAGCCTTTCCTGTATTACTGTCACGTCTGCACAGTAACGCTTTTATCAGCATCATCATTATCGTCATCATTTTAAGCACAGTAATCATCGTCATTTAGCTGCATATTGTATGTACAGCAGTACTTGCCCTTCACATGTGTGGTCCATGCTGCAGGGTACCCAGCCATCTGGTGTGCCTCCGAACCCATTTGCTGGTGGATTGGGTGGTCTCCCAGGCCTGTCTGGGCTCAACCTGGGCTCCGGTAGCTTTGTGGAAATGCAGCAGCGCATGCAGAGGGAGGTGAGGATTGTGACAGCAGTGGCTTCTTAACGCTCACTGCACATTTTTGTTTCAAAGTTTACGTTACGTTAAGTCGTCCCTGTGTTTTCCTATAAGCCGACTCGTATACAGTAAAACCCCTGCGATACGAATTTCCTGGTGTCGCCTAAAATATTTGTATCATCTGAAATTTGTATGACCAGAAAACGTGGAAAATATTATGTGACAAAAGAAAGCTGGCCTACATTTCACTAAATTTTTCTCAGGGCCATAGCAACGTCATGAACAGCTCTTTGAATGATTGCCAGTGAAGTTTTTAGACGTCAATGATCATGCTTGTGTTTGTAAATGGGTCATCCCGCGCCAACTGTCCCAACTGTGGCGCTCGCCAAAAATCGATTTCTATGAACAAAAATCTAAGGAAGTTATAGACATGTAGACATTAGATCTTAAGTATTTTCTTAAAATATTGAGTGTCAAAAATTTTTGTCGCACGGGGACCACTATTTGAAAGAATGAAATGGTGGAAAACCAAGTACGAAAAGAAAATTCCCTATAAAGCGACCATTTTGCGCATTCTTTTCAGCACTTGCAGTTTTGCATTTTTCAAGCATCATTCTTTTATTATAGGGCAGTTCCTTATGGTAGCTTTATATTTTTTCCTTTTTAGCACCTGAGCGAAATTGAGTAAATTGTAGCGTTTCTGGAAATTTTTTTCACACAAGATGTTTACAGATACAATTCATAAATTCTATCGAACTCCTCATAAAACGTACTATTTCCTAATGTTTTTGTTTTATCTGTGTAAGGCACATAGGCTCTAAAATAAAATACTTGGTAAAAACGCCACTACAGCCTATGTTGAGACGTCTGTAGCACCCTAAGGTGGTCCAAGAAAAAAAAATCTGCGGAAAAGCACACATTATCGAGAACCTTAGCAGCTTTGTTCAACGAAAGTTTAATCGAAGTAATTTTTGTTTTAGTGGAAAAAAAGTTTGAAGTTTTGTCCCACCATTGCATTATTCTGCCATGGGGGGCAATACAAACCAACTGACTTTGCTGCATCAAAAAGAGCGGTAGTGTAGTCGCAGTACATGGTGTTAAGTTCTTTTTGTTAGTACTTTATTTTGTATACTACGTATCGAGGTGATAATAAACAGGTAAAAATAGAACAATGCGATTGACTTTGATGCCTCTATTACCCCAACGCTTTTATTACTTTTCCAGTAGACGTGATTTTTGCCTTCCTTTTACTCAGTCAGTGATGACTGGAAATATTCTGCTTGTTTGTGAGTGTGTTTTGGCTAACTGTGACTTGCGTAATCTTGTGTCTTTTCGTGTGCAGCTGGTGAGCAACCCCGACCTACTGCGGCAGCTGATGGAAAATCCATTCGTCCAGTCGCTCATGTCGAATCCAGACTACATGAGGCAGCTCATAGTTGGCAACCCTCAGATGCAGCAACTCATGGAGGTGAGGAAATGGGCACCCCATTGAGGGGTATTTCACACATCAGCTGACATAGATCAGTTTAATGAACTCCGATAATGCAATCATGGTTGGCATAAATTTGAATGTGGTACGAATTTGCTGTACTTCCCTGCTTAAATGTATTCCATGCAATGTGCACAACGTTGATTCTTCTGAATGCATTGATTTGTAAAGATTTATCTCTTAAAGGGACGCTAAGGTGGCACTTCATTAGTTTAAACCAATTAACTATACATAAAAAAGCTACCTCTAATTATAATCTAATTTCATGATCTTAGCTTCATTATTAGGAAGCCTATGAAGGTCAAAGTTTCATTTCTGAATTTCGTGCCATAACTCCGGCACTTGAATATTTGTGTGTGATGTCACAAATTTGTTGGTTTTTTTAACCCCTTAAGTGCTTTATTTTTTGAACATTTCCCGACCAAAATTGCCTATTTTTTTATTGCTGATTTCGAATCTGATTGAACTAAAAAGCATCTAGTCAATGTTCAAAAAATATTTGTACTACGTACTTACTCAAATCAACACAATAAAGTTCATTTCTGAACAATACAAAGGAAACAAGCTACCTGCTGCTAATAAAAATAAAAACCTTATAAAGAAAACAAATGCAGACGCCACATCTTTTTTCACTTGTGTAGGCAAGCACCCTTGGGCTATTTCACTTGGGAAGCTTCGGAACCGTGCGAAAAATTTCAGAACACGGAATAACGCAAAGCGGCTTCACTGGCGAGCACTCTCGATGTTTGCTTCCGAGCTGTCTTCATCGTCACCGGATGAGCTGCTCAATTCACCGCCATCGCTGTCTTCACTTCCGGACACAAGATAAACATCTGTATCAGAATTATCATCACTCGAAGAAGATGATGAAAATGAAAAGCTTCTTTTTCGTATTGACGGGCCAGCTATGCATGGGTCGCCGCCACCGCACGCCATATTTCCATACAAAAACCGCGCTCCAGCCACTGGAGAAAACTAATTGGTCGAGTAAATGCTGCCATCTAGTGGATTACACGCAATCTAAGCCGTAGACGAGCACTTCTCGTCCTGAACACTACAGCGGAGTACGTATTCCGTTAGGACGAGCTCTGCTTGTCCAAAGCACTTTGGGGACAGTTTGGTCGTCCAAAGCACTTAAGGGGTTAATTCTCTTCCATATTTTCTCACTGAAATTTCTTGGAAGTTCACCATGTGAGGTCTCTGGCTCTCTTAGAATGCTATGTAATTAATTTTAACCGATGAAGAATATGGTAAGCGCCGGTGGTGGCTGTCCGAATCTATGACATCAGAGCTGTTTTGTATGGGAACATAGAGGGTGGTGTTGACATTTGTATTTTCCTTTTGTGGTTTTTCTGACTTACCGAGCGTCTTCTTGCAGCAAGAGTGGTGCTTTTGGTGTCGTGGAAGGGCAATTTTACTGATCTTCTAATGCTAGAGGAATTATTTTTTTAGTGTTCATCTAATGATTACTAAAACAACAAATAGACTACAGTCGAACCCGTTTATAACGAACTCGAAAGTGCCGCGAAATGTGGTCGTTATATCAGTAGTTTGTTGTATATGGACTCGCCCTTAAAAAGGTGCACTTAGCGACCAAACCGTTTTCTTTTTCTGCGTACTTCAATAAAAAGTGCTAGCAACCCCTCCGGTGACAAGTTGGGCCGTTTCCCGTGTTAAGCGACGCCCGCTGCGTGCTGACGAGTGAATTAAACGACCTATGCAGTGAACTAATGCCGCTTCACTAAAGTGCGGTCGCCACGTGGAGCCGATCATCCCTGGCTAGTTGCATGCAGCGCGTCGCCTACTCGGCTCACGCCGTTATCGCCGGGCCGTTTGCTGGCTTCTGTATGCGCGCATTTGTGCGTTCTTCGTGCATGCTTCACTTCGGACCATGCACGGGTGCGGCGGGTGGCCTGTTCGTCCAACACAACGATGACAAGCATATTACAAGCAACGCACAAGGAAACTCGCACGACGCGGCGGCGGCGGCGAACTTGCGAACGGCAGCATCACGCGCTTGTGTTGCGGTTACTCCGCACGGTTCACGCAACACGCGCAGCGGAGCAGATAGCTGCAGATGACTGCGATAATGTTGTCGGCGATTAGTCATAATGGCACATTCATCGCCAGCCGCCACCTCACCTTTGCTCTTTTATCCTTGAAGGCATCGTCGCAATCGCGCGGAAGTCGTAATCATTGATAGGCTGGTCTTTGCCGTTACCGAAAAGACAGAACACCTTTTGCGGCACGTTGTGGTTTCGGCGAGCTGGCGGTCGGAGCAAACTTGTAAGCTACAAAAAGTTATCGCTTGTTGCATTTGTGGCTTCTTGCGCTCCAAGGCGTTGTTTGGTTCATTGTAGGCGGTCGTAGATACAGAGAACGGCGTCAGAAAACGTTGCCGTGCGACAGCTGACCGCAAGGCTTCATGCTGCCTCCTAATTTTTTTTATTTTCTTCCCCCTCACTGCCGTTCTGCCAGTTAAGAAAAGCCTGGAAAGTGAGCGACCTCGCTCGCAGCGTCCGAAATCTGCGGGCGGTGCTCGCTGCGGCCTATGACATCGTCGTCGCGACTGAACAGCAGCGGTGCACGTGAGCGCGCGCCTCTCTCGTGGTTTAGAATGCCTGTTCGAACTTTTTTTTCGTTTCGTATGCGCCATATTTTTACCGCGACCGCGTCCGAAGTGTTCGTTGTAAAAGTAAGAGGCTCTGAAAAATGTTCGCTATATGTGGACGCAGTTTCAATGGGTAGCATAGGAAAATCGTAAGTGCACCGAAATATGGTCGTTATAACCGATAGATCGTTATATCTGGGATCGTTATAAGTGGGTTTGACTGTATTACGTGTTAGGTAACTACATAAGTGAAGTCGTTATGTGTCCCTTTCTCCGCAGAGAAACCCCGAGATAAACCACCTACTGAACAACCCCGAGATGCTGCGGCAAACGATGGAGATGGTGCGGAACCCGTCAATGCTGCAGGAGCTGATGCGTACCCAGGACCGAGCCATCAGCAACCTCGAGGTATCCCCATGTTCCCATCCTTGCTCATATTGTATTTATCACTTAGAATGGAGCTTTATGTGCTTCTTGTGAGGGCACTGAACTAACGCTATGTAGTGCTCACTTTACGAAGGCCGAAGAATGGCAGGAAAGAATATTTAGCTCATGTGACTTTAAGAGAACATGGTTGATTGTTTGAATGGTAGCTTGGGTTCTGTTATTATGTGGGACCTGGTTTTCAAATTATATATATAAAAAAAAATGCTTAAGAGTCCTGTGCATTTTAGTAGGTGTAAGCTGTCGACGGCTTCAGCTTATAATCATAGAACATGTAAGCTGTGCCTGCTATGCTCTTACTGAACCATGTTTACTGCTGCCAAGCAGCTCTCCTTAATTACTTTTAACAGCTGAGCTGTTTCAGCATTTCGTTCCGTGTTTTTGCGTGACCAGAAAACTGAGCTGCGCCTAGCGTGTGCAACGCAATAACTCGGCCAGAGCACGCTTTCTTCGTGCTCCTCTTCATCTTAGAATTAACTCTAAGTGAAGACAGTGTGCTCTTGGTGACGTACATTCAAGAAATGAGGATACAGTCGCCGACCATTTATTCGGACTCGCTGGGAACCTCTGAAAAGTCCGAATAATCGAGAGTCCGAATAAAAGGATTCACCAGAAAAAAAGCACCTTTATTGACCCAGTGGCCGGAAAAGCTTGTCAATGCACGTCTGCACACAAGCGCAGTCACAGACGACCAAGTCGGCCTGTATTTCAGCCAGTGTTTGGCCATCACTGCAGGTTGTAGCGCTGCCATGGCCTGCACTTCATTGTAGTCACTGTTCACCTACGCTGATTCGGGGACTCTACAGACGATCTCATCATCGCCCAACTCGGCGAAAGCTCCCAAACAACATCGTATTGAGGTCGGCCGCTTTCGAATTGGAAAATAATTGTGGCATTTTTCGTCATCTCCAATGTCTTGTGGTTGCCGCGTTTCTTCGTTAGTACCGATGGCGCGGATGGAATGGGTGGCGTCATAGCCATTTCGGTAGATCAGGCCTAGCCACAGAAACAACTGACAAGCAAACTTTCAAATGCCAAAAGGGAACGCCATCAGGCTAGTTCGTGCTGCAGTGCTCGTGATTCCGTCCTTCCTTGGTCCTTTTCGTACGCGTGGCCATTTCGAGCGTCACACCAAGTAGACTCCGAGCATGGCTTGGCTTGGCTTGGCTTGCTGTTTGGCTATGGTAGCTGTTCAATGGATACTCGGCTGGCTGAAGCCGAAAACGTCCATTACGAGTCGCTAAAACACATAGCCTTCGAGATCGGCAATTGTAATTTCTGGACTTTTACACTGGCATGATGTTCAACCAAGATGATGTTCCAGCCATACACAGTGCAACCTTTCAGTGCTGGCAACCTAGCGAAGATATTGTAAACATCGCGGACAGCTGGTCATGGAGTTCGACACCGCTCTCGATCAGCCAGCTGGAGTCCGAAATATCGAACGGCGCGCCGTGGGGAGTCCAAATTTTCGGTTGTGGGTCTACATTACTTCAATGTGACGAGTGGCGGTGCCGCGAGGGTGTCCGAATGAACGGGCATGTCCGAATTATCAGCGTCCGAATAAACGTTCGGCGACTGTAGTTGTACAGTAAAACCTCGTTTATCCGGATCTCGTTAACTCGGAAATTCGGTTAACTCGGACTTGCGGCGCGGTCCCGGCAAAACTGTGTATACTTCAATGGTGTCAGACGCTCATTAATTCGGAGGGATTTAGTCGCGCACCTGGTTAACTCGGACAACTCCGGAGAGCGAAATCGGTACTTCATGCTTAGAATCGCGCGATCTTGGCGGCTTGGAGGCGCAAGCCCTGCTTGCCGTAACCGACGGCGGAACCGAAGTTTTGGAGAAACCAAAACCGAACGAACAACTGCAGCAGAATATGATAATGATGATAGTAAATGAGGGGGAAGTGACTAGGTGGCGCTAGTCGCCACCCGGTGGAAGCGCTTGGGCCGCCGGCGCATCCAGTGTCTATTGAAAGCGCAATGGCGGCACGCACGGACGACGGGACGGTTTACGCTGCTGGTTTCTTTGTGTTGTGACTTCGCGCGTAGCGTGCGAGCTCGTGCACGTTACGTCCTCCGGCTGTGCTTGTGCGCGTTGCACCGCCGTGGCGCTTCACAATGATGGCGACCGTCACCAGAGTGAAGCGGCCACAGCAGCCAGCGACAGCGAGCGTGCGCACCACCACCCGATGGGGTTGAAGAAAATCGTTCTAGCACAAATTCCGACGACGAGGCGGACAAAAATAACGCAGTTTTTCATGAAATAAAGGTTTGTTTGTGCCGAGTACATTTTCCTTGTGTTTTCATGGTCCATTCGATAATCCGGCATTCGGTTAACTCGGACATTTTCTCCGGTCCCGTGAGATCCGGGTTAACGAGGTTTTACTGTAGTACAGTTTTCTGTATCGCCTTGTAATTTGGCAGGTAATCAGGACTGTGGCCAGCACAACCATTGAGGTTGACAGGATGGAATGTGCAATGTAGGCATTTCTTCAATGCGTGCGCCTCTGAAGAAAGCACAGAACAGACAAATGGTAGAGAAAGGATTGCATGTAACAGGCAGAGAGAGAAAGAAGCAGACAGCAACAGAGAGAAATAACCTTGCTAATTAAGGCAATGCTAATTAGGATCATGATATTTAATGTTGCACTAATTATCAGTATGCTAATTAGGGCAATAAAGTAAAACATTGGTAATTGGCCACAAGCTCTACTGTTAGTCAAGCGTTGCATCACTAGTGCAACCTACCCGCATTTCTTTTTAATTTTCATCCTCGTCTGAAAATTATGCTGTGGTATAATTTCGATGAGCGGAACCAACTAGACCAATTGTTGACGTTACTGACCCTCCCGGGGCTTTCCTTGTTCTTTGCAGAGTGCCCCAGGTGGCTACAATGCCCTGAGACGCATGTACACGGAGCTGCAGGAGCCCATGATGAATGCGGCACAGGAGCAGTTTGGGGGAAACCCATTTGCATCTTTGCTTGAAAACAGTGAGTATGCGCTTCCACTGGTAGTAGCACGAGGCTGTTTATGCATTTAGCAGTGTTATGCCGTGGCCAGCAGAGCCATGCCTGGCCATAAAATTTTTTTGGTCTTTTTGCGTAGTGCAAAGCCTAGTGTGGGATTGAGACCAGGACTGTGTGGGCTATGAAGACGAACGTCAGATCAAGCTGAAGGGATCAATCTATTCCTAGGATTTCTCAATACCGCAATATGATTATGAGGAACGCCATAACGGGGACTTCAGATTCGTTCGACCACCCGGGTTTTGTTAACCTGCGCCTTTGCCTAACCAGACGAACACTTTCGCATTGAGTCTCCATTGAAATGCTGTCATGGTGGCCGTGATTTGTTCTTGTGACCGTGTGCTTAGGAGTGTGATGACATGGCTGTTAGGCCACCATGGCGTGTGGAAGGCCGATTGTGCAACTCGTAGTTGTAGCGATCAGACAGTGGCATCTTTGCTTCTCACGAGTACTGATGCAGCTAGCTTTGAGAGCAAGGTCAAGCCTAGGCTGGTGCTCTTTTGGCATTTGCACAAGATCGCCATGACTAATCGGACAGCTCTTTGAAATTTACACTGTGCACTCTGTTTTAAAGGGACACTAAAGGCAAATATTAAGTCGATGTTGATTGCTGAAATAGGGGTCCAGAAACCTTGTAGCGCTACTTTCGTGCTAAGGAAGTGCTTATTTTAATATAAAATCACGTTTTAAGGGTCCGCACGGCGTTAGCACACTTCAAGTCACCCGCCAAATAATGGGCCTCCTGACGTAACTGTTGCCTTGCCCAACATCGTCCTTACTGCGCGGCCGCCGACACTAGTAGCAGTAGAGCGAAAGTAGCGGGAGCCACTGCAGCAACAACGGCTATTGAAGCTTGCTGCGATGGATGTCGTCGGTGAACCTGACAACAAGACATTGGCTCGCGACACTGGCGCAGAGACACTACACTGAGCCACTTCGAGCGTAGGGGTTCGTTTTGCGGCACTCGGTGGAAATTCACGTCGGTTTCTTTGCTGCAGCTCAAGCGGCGTACATCATTCGGGTATCTGGCAACATCACATGCACGCGGCATTAGGGGCTTTTTAGCTTGTACGTATACTTTTTAATGTTGCCGTGCTACCAGAATACCAGATTGCGCTTACCATGTTACCGGAACGCATTTTAGCAAAGCTTTAGCACCCCATACGTAAACGTTTAAAGTACGTACGTGAACGTATACCTTTACGTTTGTGCAAACCACTAAATGGTGAATAATGCACTTAAACTATATTTAATTTAGATAAGATTGAATCGCCACTGCGGCAGAATCATAAGAGGTATTTAGCGTGTACACTATCCCGGCATATGCAGAGGGTTGTAGGAGTGAATGATTACCGGATGATGGTGTCGACATCTTGTGACGCTTTGTGCAACCACAGTCATAGACCTCGATATAAGCGAACCCGGATATAACGAAATATCGGTTATAACAAAAGCTCCCATACCAACCCGCTCCCATATTCATTTTTCAGTGTGGTACATTTATGTATGGTACAGAGTGGCCACATAGGTACATCTAAAAAAGGCACAACTTCAGGTGAGGATGGAAGCTTGAAGAGGCAAAAAAATTTGTGAACATGGGATGTCATTAGAGCTGACGTTTTGACAAGTCTGCTTGTCGATATGTGAGCTCTAGCGACACCCTGTGTTCACGAATTTTTCATCTCCACATATGTACAGTGTGGCACCTTGTAAAGGCACTTAAAGCTGCACAAGAACACCAATGTGACAGCAGCCTTTGCTTATTGCCTGCAACCTCGTTTTCCTGGAACGCAAGCAGTGTGGCAAAATCCGGCCATTCTCATTGTGCAGGCGCGCAGTCGGGCAATGCGCCCCAGGGCCAGTCGCAGTCGTCGCAGGGAACGGAGAACCGCAACCCGCTGCCCAACCCATGGGCACCCGGTGGGGGGCTCTACGGGTACCGGCGGCAGCACAGGCACGACTGATGGTGGAAGCACCACAGGGAGCACTGGCGGCGGTCTGGGAACCAGTGGCATGTTTGGCACGCCAGGGATGCAAAGTGTCATGCGGCAGCTGGCCGAGGACCCAAGCCTCATGCAGAACATGATGAACGCACCCTACATGCAGAACATGCTTCAGGTTCTGGCCTCCAACCCGGACATGGCTAGCCAGGTGGGTACCAGCTCTTGAGGCCATGTATGTGTGTATCTTGGCTTATGCATATCCTTAATGAAAACCAGCAGCTGGTTGGTCTGCTGTTTTTCATTAAGGTTGTTTCAAACAGAAAAACGAGCCCTCAATATTCCCCTGACTCATGCATATGTGTGTCTAAAGTGGTGCAGCAATGCAGGAGGGCAGTTAAAATAGGCCTGATGTGCTAGGCTGAACCAGTAGCTGCTACAGCGTAACCCCAGAAATGGGTCCTCTGATTTTGCAACGTGCTGGGTTTTACGGCAAATTACTACAGTTCCTATGGTGGGTTTTGGCTGGGACCAAGTCGATTTGTCATAAAATGCCCTAAAGACACGACACCAGCCACGGAGTGCTAACTCCGTGGCTCGTGCTGTGTCTTTAGGGCATTTGAGTCTTTTTAGGTGCTGTGTCTCTAGGGTACAAAATTCAAGTTGATGGCGCATACGGTTGAACCTCGCTACAATGAAACTGACAGGACACGCAAAATATTATGTTGAAGCGGAAATTTTGTTGTGGCAAAATCTGCCCTAGAATACTGTCACATTTGGCTACACAATAGGGGATATTCAAAATGTACAGTGCCATCTGTCGATGATCCCATAAGCTCGATCCGCCATGTCCTGTTGGGCACGAAAACGAAACCAGTGGCATATCACCGCCTTTACGGTGCAAGTTGCTGACTGTTTATCTTCATTCTGCGATGACTTCCCAATGCTTTGTGCACTGTTCAGGCAACGAGGGAGCCCTGACAATGCAGGGAAAAAGGTAGGACTAATCTTAATCGAATTTATCAGTTCCATGAACGAAGAAAAGAACATACTGACGTGCACTTGTTTCGTCAACAAGATCGGCACCTTCGGAAGTGACCAGCACGCGCAAAAGCACTCTACAACCTCATTTCTTATTTCTCCGTGCAATTTAATTGCTCGACTGCAACATAACTAGACTTACAGAACAATATATTTCGATATATGCATTTTAAAACAGACGGCATTTTAAATCAGTGCCGCCACACGAGACCTGATCGCAAAATTCACGCAGCCACCGCTTTGCAAGCTTCGCAAGGCAGTGTGCGCCCACCTTCTGGGCGCCGAAGTACATAGTCCGCAAGCCTCGCATGCTGCTTCTGCCCTTCGCTTTACACCCTCTGCTTTTATTTTTTTCTTCTGCTTCCTTCGGTCAGCGTGCGCTGCGAACACAGAGCACTCAGTTACAGAGCCGTACATGTTCTCTGGCCAGTACTATAGATTGAGCTATTTGTTCGGTAGATCGCCTTACTAATCCTTCCGCTGATGCTGTTTGCAACAGCGCGGCGCGAGATAATCCTTGCCTCTCTGGCATGCGAAAGCCAAAGAGCACGATATTTTGAAAAGATAAGTCAATGAACGCACATGTATAGCGTTCAAGAAAACCAGAGGCGACAGCACTCAATCCGTGAGATAGATTATGACCACAAGGCATTATAAACAACCAGTGTGTATTAAAACAGCGTCACTTGGGATGCTCTCTCCGTATACAGTCCAAACGCGTGATCAGTATTTTTGTTTGGTTTGCGGCGCACTGCTCATGCACATGTCCATGCCTTGTTTATTTCGGAAAACTGCGACACACGCTATTGTGAAGGGTGTAGACATACCTGTGGCTGTAGAAATGAGTCGAGGAATGCAGCACAGCTTTGCACAAGTCGCGCAGAAAGAACGTTGTTTGGATATCTGAAGCATGTTAATATAATCTCAGTGGGAAATACAATGGAGATGTATTGCTGCGCAAGGTCATCTGAGAAGTTTAAAGAGCCGCATCCCCTCTGCAATGAACACTTTTCTTGAACTCCTTACCTCAGATCAGAAGCACATGCCACTAGAGAACAGCTGTTCGGCTTTGCGAAGCGATGCGCCTCGTGCAGCTGATGTCCGGATGAGTTTTGAAGCACGCAGAGCTCCAAATTGCGTTCTCATCGATTCGTGGCATCAAAGTAAGGTTCACTGACCGTTCGGCGCTGGATGACGATCGAAAAGCAGTATTTTCTCGGTCCGAAAGCTACGCCAATGAGAGCGGTTCAGCTTCTCCGCGGCCTCTCCTTATGGGGAGATGCTAGCAGACGATTCCACGACTGTGCACAACACAACATGGCGGACGCGCCCAGTGTTGCCAGAGCACTAAGCATTATGAATATCCCCTATTAACAAGTACAGTCGACTCCCGTTAATACGAAGCTCATGGAAACTGCAAAAAACTTCCTATTGAACAAACTTCCGATTAAGCAAAATGCACACAAAAAACTGCACTTTTAATTAGCTTCAGACCCGACAGTCCCCTAAAAAAAATAGTCCTGTCATCTTCTGCTTCTGCTTGCCAAATCTGGCTGTGGCTAGCAAGTTTTCCAAGCAGCACACATGTATAAGTGCTTGCTTCTTCAGCATTGACTTCAACAAAACAAAAAAACTGCTGCACAAGAGCAAGACCCGCAGCTACATCGGTAGCACTCGGTGGTGGTTTGTTTCCGATGTCGTCATCGTCGTCGCTTTCAGGAATGCAATCATGGGGCCGAACCATCTGCATGATTTCGCTGTCCATTAGTGGACTGCATGTTTCGACGTTGCTGTCCATGGTGACGAACTCTTCAAAACGGATGTCACCAAGAGCGGTACCAAAACTACCGTGGTCGAGTTCACCTGTTTGCACTTGATGAAATTCGAGAGCGTGTTAGGCTTAATGTCGTACTTTCGTCGATGTCTTGCTTGGCGGTGGCTCCCTGGTCAACTTCTTTCAAGACTTTGACTTTCGTCGCCAGGCCAAGCATTCGGTAGGGGCCACGAGTTGCCACCACAACACTCAAAATCAGACGTGGAAACACGTGCAGGAATCAACCCAGTGCGCGGCTGAACTACTGGACAAAATCACAAAGAAAGACGAAGTTAGCCGATGCGATCGACGTGATGCCTCAGCTGACTAAACAACATTTGCGCTTCATGAGCTGTGGCGCTGCGGGCAGTGGCGATGGCGACAACAGTGAGCTGCAGACAGTTGCGATGGCGAGGCTAACAGCGCGGTCCAACAGCTGTTAACTTTGGCACTTGAAAAATTCCCCATTTTATTGAAAAAATTACGGTCGCCTCGAGGCTCTCAACTGAAAAATAACTTCTCATTAACCAACATTACGGACTTTTAACTTTGAATTATCGAGCATTTTTTTCCTATAGGGCTGCATGCAAAACTGACGAGATCACTTGCTGACTTCTAATTAACCACAAATTCCAATTAAGCAACTTCGAATTATCGGGAGTCGACTGTATTCGCACAGCCTAGTTGTCAAGAATTGCGGCTTCCAAGAATTTGCTCATGCGGCTCTCTGTACCTTTCTTTGCCATGGCATCACAAAAAGCTACTTCCTGTGCATTAGCTCAATGGTAGGCAACTAGTGCGCATTCCCACCATCGTAGATCACCTGCTGTGGTAGGCTAGTGGCCGAGATGTACTGCTGACATCGAGAAGCAGGTTTGTTTTCCGGCCACAGTGGTCACATTTTGATGGGGGTGTGAAACACAAGCACGCCAGTGTTACTCAGACGCACGATGAAGGGGCCTGGGTAGTCAAAATTATTTTGTGGTCCACTGCTACAGCGGGTCTCGTATTCGTATTGTGTATATGGAGCATGACTCTTAGTTTAACCCTTTCAGTCCCGAATTAACTATTTTCAATGTGAGCAACTAGTTTTCACATTTGGAGATGCACATGATCGTGGTAGTCCAAAAAAAACTGAAAAACTCTTTGTTCACACTTTTCAGTGAAGAGTAATTAATGTGCCAATTAATTTAATAAATAATTTTCATTTAATAATAATTCCATAATTTTTAGTTCATTTATGACTTAAAATGTTATCTAGATAGGATAGCATAATGTCCAATAGCCGAAATTCAAATTTCTGGCGCAGAACTAAAATAAATGCCCTATCTCTGCACGGTGAAAGAAGACGCTGCCTCAGCGAAATGCACGAACAACCGCGACCGCTTCTGTAATTTCTTCGTTCAGACGTGACCTCGCTGTGTGTGTACCATGTTGACACCACATGTAGGGCAGATGCTAAATACGGGCTCTTGAGGAAGAACAACGCTTTATCTTTACCAGATGCTTGCTGACTGACCTACATAATTTATGATTCCAATTGGAATCACTGGGACTGAAAGGGTTAACTCGTTTTAACTACTGCAGGTGTTTGCGACGAACCCTCTGCTGGCTGACAACCCCCAGCTGCAGGAACAGATGCGGCGGATGATGCCACAGTTTTTGCAGCAGTTGCAGAACCCAGAGGTGCAGGGACTTATCACCAACCCACAGGCCCTGCAGGCGAGTGAGCTTCATATTATATTGGGGGGAAAGAAAAAAAAAAGACACTTGCCTCGGTTTTCAGTTGTTTCATAGCCTCTGACGTAATTTGCGTTGGAACATGGATCAAAACCTGGAACTGAACTTTTTACCTAGGTACAGTATATCAGTGGCAAGTACTGGACTTTGACATGTGGAAATTATTCAATTAAAAGTTATTCAAGATTACATTTGTGGCTCAAGGGGGATGGGACTATAGAAACTGCATTGCCTGTTTATACATCAAACTTTAATCAAATTCGTAAGGTATGTTCCACTCCATGTGCACTACCAGTGTGAGATAGCTTTCTTGGTAGGAACGTTGTGAGCAACGATTTTTCAAGAAAGGTGACGCGAGCAAGTCATGTGATGATTATTGTTGTGACAATAAGATTGCCAAAAAGTAGAGCTGTGCGAATAGCAAAATTTTGGGTGCGAAGTGAATTCGGAATAATAAAGGTTGAGTGCGAATCAATTCAAATATTTCTCGAAGGGCTGTCATATATTTGTTTAATATTTTTCGAATACTTCGAAGTGAAATTACAGGAAAAAGGTTGCAGAGGATCCCAAGTAGTACATTCTTATCAGATAGGAACATGGAAGTGTTTCTTTTGGCTAGGTTGGTGAAGTGCTGGAGGGATGGTGTTCCCTAGTTGTTTTATCAAGGATGAGGCAATGCAGAGACCGAATTGTACTTATTTACATGATTTGGTGCAACCAATGCGGCGTCACAAAACTTTACATGAAAGAAAAAGGCGCTACTTTCCTCTACCTCTCCCTCTCCAACTTACTGTGGAGGCCCAACTGATTTGACGGACAATGGGGTGCTCCCTTTGAATTTGGAGTTGCTAATCTGCCCTGTAGACACGTAAATGTATAAAAACATCTGAAATGTTGGATGCTGAAAATCTTCATCTGATTTTTTCAGACTTTCTGGTCCGAAACGGCATTTGGTAATTAAAGCCCCCCACCTCTGTCGCGTAGGTTCGAACCAGTGGCTTCGCGAGTCAGTCAGTTCACAGCCGTAGCGGAGTCTGAAAGGCAGCTTCGCTGCAACGCGAGTGTTATCGGGTGAAGCATTTAAAAAAATCTGAAGGGACCACTGCCAATTTGGACGTTGACTGTATTTCGTCTTCGGGAAGTTCGAGTAGTTTGAATATTAAAATTCCGGTGCGAATCAAATTGAATAGCAAACACCATTAGAAAAATATTCGAAAGTTCGAATATTCGCACACCCCTACCAAAAAGATGCAACTTTTGTTTAGAATGTATTTGGGTAAACACAGTGGTTCTGAAGGCAGCACTTCTTGTTGTATTGCACATGCAGGCCTATGATGCAGATCCAACAGGGAATGGAGCAGCTGCATCGCGTGGCCCCCTCCATGTTCCCAGCTGGGACCGGCTGCTGGCTTGGGCCCTGGACTGGGCCTCGGTGCCGGTCTGGGTGCAGCGGTGCCGGGCACCACTACCTCGGCGAGTTCGACTACCACTACTGGTGCAACCACCACTGGCCAGACAGCAGCAGGAACGAACACCACTTCTACTACTGCCAGTACCACTGGCACCGCCGCCACCACCACCACCACCACCACGAACAGCACCACCAGTGGAAGCACCCCGCAAGGCCTGGACCCCCTCAGCCAGCTCATGGCACGCATGATCACTTCCATGGCCACGCAACAGGCAGGCAACAATGTGAGTGGGGTTGCTCGGCAGTAAAGTTTGGTGCTGCGATCTTGAAATATGCAAAATTCTTTCAAAAAATATATAACCTTGATAACGTACAATCCAAATTTGTAACATGGATTTTCATGACACCGCATCCACTCGCATAATGATAGGATCCCTCACCTTTGTCATCACTGTTGAGACCAGTCTCTGCCTGCTGTATATAGCGGCTGAGGACCTGGGCAAGGAGATAGTCACATTTACCTTCACTCCATCCATCAACATTGTATTGTTAAAAATGAAATTATTTTTTTCATTAAATTAAAGCAACATAGCACGTGTACATTCTTTCAATACTTTCTCTCTCTAAAGCATAGGTAATTTGGTGGCTGGTAATACATGTGGTTTCCTTGTGTGCTGTGTAACTGATGTACCGCTCGCATTTTGTCTTGAACAGCAGCCACCTGAGGAACGGTACCGGTCGCAGTTGGAGCAGCTAGTGAACATGGGCTTTGTCAACCGGGAGGCCAACCTCCAAGGTGAGCAAGCGTGCCACTTTTGTTTGTTCTAATTCGAAGGTGTGCAGTTTCTGGACATGTGGCTACATCTGTATACGTTTTAGTTGACTACCGTTTAAAAAAAAACAATAAAAACCGGAATGTTTTAAAACCTTAAAATAGAGCAAGGAGTGTTTGAAGGACAGTGTGTACATGAACTGCTAGCTAGCAGGCTTGGACTGGTTCACCTAGGGGTGTGCAAATATTCGAACTTTTGAATACTTTTTTAAATAGTGTTTGCTATTCAATTCGATTCGCACTGTTCAAATTTGATTCGATTCGCGCTATTCAAAGTACAGTCGCCGACCGTTTATTCGGACGCCGATAATTCGGACATGCCCGTTTATTCGGACACCCTCGCGGCACCGCCACTCGTCCCCATTGAAGTAATGTAAACTCCCGACCGAAAATTTGGACGCCCCACGGAGCGCCATTTCGATATTTCGGACTCCGGCTGGCTGATCGAGAGCGGTGTCGAACTCCGTGACCAGCTGTCCGCGATGTTTACACACGTGTTTACAATATCTTCGCTGGGTTGCCAGCACTGAAAGGTTGCACTGTGTATGGCTGGACATATGCCAGTGTAAAAGTGCAGAAATTACAATTGCCGATCTCGAAGGCTATGTGTTTTGGCGACTCGTAAAGGGCGTTTTCGACTTCAGCCAGCCGAGTATCCATTGAATATTTAACACAGCCAAACAGCAAGCCAAGCCAAGCCACGCTCGGAGTCTGCTTGGTGTGACGTTCAAAATGGCCGCGCGTACGAAACGGACCAAGGAAGGACGGAATCACGAGCTCTGCAGCACGAACTAGCCTGATGTCGTTTCCTTTTGGCATTTGAAAGTTTGCTTGTCAGTTGTTTTGTGGCTAGGCCTAATCTACTGAAATGGCTACGACAGCTACGACGCCACCCATTCCATCCGCGCGGTCGGTACTAACGATGAAACGCGGCAACCACAGACATTGGGGATGGCGAAAAAGGCCACAATTATTCGCCAATTCGAAGGCGGCCGACCTCATTACGATGTTATTTGGGAGCTTTCGCCGAGTTGGGCGATGATGAGATCGTCTGTCGGGTCCCCGAATCAGCGTAGGTGAACAGTGACTCCGATGAAGCGCAGGCCGTGGCAGCGCTACAACCTGTGGTTATGGCCAAACACTGGCTGAAATACAGCCCGACTTGGTCTTCTGTGATTGTGCTTGTGTGCAGACGTGCATTGACAAGCTTTTCCGGCCACTGGGCCCAATAAAGGTGCTTTTTTGTCTGGTGCATCCTTTTATTCGGACTCTCGATTATTCAGACTTTTCGGTGGTTCCCGCCGAGTCCGAATAAACGGTCGGCGACTGTATTCGGACTCCCTAGGGACCGTGGAATCGTCCGAAAGATTGGGCGGTCCGCACGTGGGAAATAGCGTTAATGCCTCCCAGTACACTTATCAGGCATTTTGATGCGCGCCCAGGCTCTCGTGAAGACATTTGGTACCTGCTGTGAACCCCGCTTAAACGCCAATTGAAAATTTGTTTGGGATGAGTACCGCTGACACCAGCAAAGCGCGGAATAGGTTATGGCTCTCTCGCATGGATTGTTTGGAAATGATGACGCGGAACATGAAGACAGCAGCAGAAGAGCGGACGACTCGTCCGCCGATACGCAGCATTTGCTGCTGCATGAAGTCGATCGTCCCTAATCGTGTGCAGCGCATCGCCAACTAACACCGTCACTGCCGGGGCCATACGCACGGATTTGTCATGAAAGTGTTTGTGATGCCCACTCCGTTTCTGGCCGCACACAGGCGCGCGTGGCAATGGTGAGAGGTGTTTATGTTTGTGAAGGCCACGCGTCTGGGCGGCGCACTTAACGGTCTCACTCGAAGAGGTACCACTAGGCTTGTCGCGAATATTCGAATGCTTCGAATATTCAAACGAATACTATTGCAGTATTCGAATTCGCTTCGATTCGAATTTAGATTACCGAAAATTTCGAAGTATTCGAAACAAACGAATAGATGCACATTAGTCCGCATGTAACCCCTGTAAAGGTGGTTTCACTGCAGTGAAGGTATGCTAAGCCGTGAAAGCACCTTTCCAGGTGTATATTAGTTCACATGTAACCCCTGTAAGGTAGTTTCACTGCAGTGACGTGGTGCTAAGCCGCGAAAACACGTACCCAGGGGACTTGCACTGCCGCGAAGCCCCACATCATGGTTAAATGAAGAGATTACCCTCACATCGATTCATCTTTTAAATTTAAAAGCTTGTTATACCGGCTTATATGCTCTAAGTATAGTAATTTTTAAAACGTAACATATTTTACAGGTTATCATGTGCTTTCAACTGAAAGTCAAATCCTGCTACTATTCAAAGTTGTTTCCACTTCCTTTGAAGCAAAAAATGGCATTAGCACAGGCCTTGCTTCAATTTTTTAAAAAATATTATGAAGGTTAGTTAAGTCATGACAAATATGCCCATTTTTCTTTATAATATGTTATATATATACTATTCGAATTCGATTCGAAATTATTTGACCAAAATCACTATTCACTTCGAATTCGCTTTGAACCTAAAATTCACTATTCGCACAAGCCTAGGTACCACGAACGGCGGAGCGGCACTGTGCTAGGCCACGCGCTCAACTGAGCAGTTAGGTGAAGATGCTTATCAGACGGGTTGTCTGTGATTAAACAGCAGTGGACGTGTTCGCCGCCTGCTTCCGTCACACCTCTGTGCATCTATGCTGCTTATTCGTAAAGACATTGCTGCACTGCACCGTTAACACCGTGACAGTGTCCCCTTCATGTTTTCAATATGCTTCACTCAATCACACTCTGGCATTGTGCCAAAGCTGCCTTTCGGACTTGGCCTTGGCCGCAGATGTATCAACTCACGAAAGTGCTGGTTCGAACCTATGAGATGATAGACGCGGCAGGGGGTTTAGTGGGTGGGGACCTAAATTAATGCTGTTTCGGATCTGAAATTTGGGCACCAAGTCTGAATAATCGGACTCCAAAGGGGTCGAGCGTCAGAAATTTCGTATGTTCTTATTAGGCTTGTGCGAGTATTCGAACACTTCGAATATTCCAACAAATAATAACCTATTCGAATTCGTTGATTCGAATTTGAGTTACTGGAAATTTCGAAGTATTCGAAATGAACGAATAAGTGTGTATTTGTCCGCATGCATGTAACCTCCTTTGTAAAGGTGGTTTCACTACAATGGAGAGGTGCTGTACAGTGAATACACCTTTACAGGAAAAATCCGCACTGCTGCTGTTGGAGTTTGGATGTTCTGAAAGGGACCCTGAAACGGTTTTGACGATTTTGTACAAACACATTGAGCCAGTAGACCAAGTCCTAAGGCTCATTTACAGACTAATTTAAGCTCTCTGCGTACACTGTGTAATTGATTACAACGCTATAAAGCTGCGAATCGCTGCAGATCACTGCGGCTCAGCCCAACGCATTTTCAACCGCCCCTCCCCAGTATGACACGCAGTCTGCGCACGATCTGATTGGCTGCGGTGTGCGCGCACGAAAAATTGGCTGGTAGGGTGGCGGCACCTGTCGGAGCAGATATCAACCCCTCCGCGATGTCTCTGTTGCCAGACGGCGTGCGTGCTGCCGGGCGCACTGGGGCTATGGTCTCCGAGATGCACGCAACCTGTCGGCGTGCAGTCTCAGAGGTCATCACCGGGCGAAGCTCAAATCATCGAGTGTGCTCACATGAGCTCTGCGATCGCCAGCGATGCCAGCGTGTATCATGAGTTGAGGAGGCAAGGCAGGGGTAAGAAGGAGGGTATGATATAATTGGCCGTAGCCGCCTTGGTTCACGGCGTGCAGCGAAATTTGTGGTGCCAATGGTTCGATGATGCTCTAGCCTAAACGCTGACAAAGCTTCAAATAACCGTTTCAGGGTCCCTTGAACGCTTTTCCTCATTCGCGGCGGGTGATACGAGCTTTGGTACCAAAACCGTCGAGCGAAGGCCCAGAGTAGCGTGCTGGAAGCTTCGGAAGTACGCGTGTGGTCAGAGCATGCAGTGTCAGAACTGTGGTTATCGTTTGCCGCAACCGCCATAGACGAAACCGCGGTCAGTCTTGACACGATGATGTATGGCGACGGCGAAACTGACCGTAACTCCGAAAGTGCACACACGTCCGTCGCTCGACCAGTCAAAGTGACGCTGCTTTCCTCAAACGCTGCGGACAAAACCGTGGCAGGTGCTATCACAGATAGCAACAAACAACATAGTTCTGAAGGCATATGCGCAGCCAGTGCAAGCAGACTGAAAACGGAACTACCATTTGTCGCAACCGCCTCGCACGAAACCGCGGTGGTGGCAATGCGATCACCGATAGTGACTACGAGCTCCGAAGGCATGCGGCTAACGCAGCGGTAGATTAAAGGTCAATAAAGACAAAAAGAAGGCAAGAAGCGTTCCTGTTCATCTTCGCTTATTACTATGGTGGCGGGCTTTGGCACTTAGTAGTCTTCAGTTGGCCTCAATGAAGCGAAGCTTTGACCCGCGCTTTCACGGCAGCCAGCTGTGCTGTCCCTTATTGGTCCATTCACGTGTGTGCCCAGGGGTGGAAGTGCTGCGCCAAGCTGCGCATAAACGGCAATTTGCGCGTACAACGCCAAATTTAGCCGAGTCTTATCATCGACCGAGCAACACGCGTTTGGTACACAAAAGGATGCAGCCGCATTCAGTCATTCATATCCCGTGTAGTTCGGTCACGGCGTATTTAGGTTCACGCATGGTGCTTGCACCTTGCGTGAACTTAACACCATGCATGAATCTTGCGCCACGTGAACAAAATGCGTGAATCTTGTTAAGATGGCGTTTGTGTGCAGACCTTATAATGAGAGTTTATATTTTAACAGCGAAGCTGTATAGTCAAACTGTAAAGACGGCAGTGTTGCAAAAAACTCGCCGCGCCGTTGCCGAGCAACCGCCGAGCACAGCGGCACAGCACTCGCTCTGCGATGGAGACCGTCAAACCATAAAAACTAAAAAAAAAAAAAGAAATAAAAAAATCAGTTTCACCGCATGGGCGAAATAATGAATACAACAGCAACAAATTGTAATGTTGTAATTGTATACTTGTAATGCCGCACGCGCTCCCGCCCCATTACCCGTGTAACTGCTGCCTTGCGCAAACCGCGCCCATCTAGATAATCTTAGAACCTTCCGATGAGATTACGCGCACGTGTACATTAGAGTTTGTTCTGGAACTTACGCGGCCGCCAGCGTTAACGCTGGAATCTTCGATGGCACATGTTAAATGCCGACGCGCTTCGCCGGTTTGCAGATTATCGACGGCCGACGCTCTGTTCGCTGCTATCAGTCTACAGCGTGTATTGCTGCTTGTAGAGTGAAGTTTCGTTTTCCGGTCACAGGTTCGTCCAAATAAAAAGTTCAGTAATGAAAACGCCGACTGCTGCCTTCGTCAACGTCACGACCCCGTGACAATACGAAGTGAGGCTGGCAGCTAACTCTCTTGGATCCGATATCGCGTAGCTGAAAGCGCTGGTGTAATAGAATACGGCCGCTCCAGGGAGAAACGCTTTTTTCGCAAAGTCTCTTCGTGTTGAGAGCGCAGCACGTAGAAGAGTATATGAGCCGTGCGCTGATGCTTGCCGAGGTAGCGCGCGCGCCAGCGATCGTGACCGCGCCCTTCAAAGTTCACAGCTGCTGCTCGAGAGAACCCCCCCCTCCCCCCGCGTCTTTTCATGCTCGTTTAAACGGGCGGCGCGTTTCCTCTCTGCTTGAGCATTCTATGGCAGGTTATCGCATGGTTATCGCACGGCAGGTTATCACATTTGACGGCGGGATATTATCGCATGCGCCCTCCGACCGACGGAGATGGGCCGGCTCGTTTGATCTCTGCTTGAGCAGCGCTCGTCGCCCCCGCTCGCGCGCTTTTACCCGGGGGTAGAACATACGATGCGCGGGGGGGGGGGGGGGGGGCATGTTATCAACTTGGAATTTACACGGAACATGACGGCGACGGCACAAAACCCGTCGAGAGTGTCCGTATAATAGCTATCGCAATAAAAAAAACTTTCCGCGCCATCGCCTAGCAACGGCACGGTGAGTGCATTTCTTATCTTTATTTTCCTCGCGGCTGTCATGTCCGCTGTGATGCTTTAATGACTGGAACATAAGTATTTTTAAATTCATTTTTATAGAGTCTTATTGGGTTTAAAATGAACATAACTTTTATTTGTTGATCTCTAGTCTTCAGTTGCTGTTCATGTGTAATGCGGTGTTTAGTAAAAACCACTGGAATTTTTTGTGTTTATCAGAAACAAAAAATTGTTTGAAACAAAAAATGTGGGGCCCCTAGAAATCTGCTCCAAAGCTAACTTGTATTGCTCCAAAACACACCTTTTGGTGCTCCAAAGCTGCTCAAAAACTCCTTTTACTGCTCCAAAGCTGCTCCAAAACTGCATTATTCCTGCTCCCTGAGCTGCTCCAAAAGTCTGAGGCCCGCTTCCACCCCTGTGTGCCAGAAAGACATATGCAAGGTCTTTTGACGGAAATAAGTGTTTTGTGCATATATCGTGGTGTGAATACTAATTTTGCTAGTTTTTTTTATGATACGAAATTTCGGGCGATACAAATATTTTCGCTCCGCCTTTGAGATTCCCACCTTCTACTGTGGTTGGGAAACAAGAAGGGAAATGTGGGCTAGTTGGTCATAGTTTCGATCAGCTCACAGCGCAAGAAAAGACGAGGACGCAGACCAAGGATGTGACGACACGAGTGCTGACTCTCAACTAAAGTTTATTAGAAGATAGGGCATGAATAAATACAGAGCCCAACTGGCTGTCGACAAAGCAACTGCGCGTGTGCGGAAACCCTACCTTCGTTGTGTGTTCGGCCACTCCAAGCTATTATAAGACCGCAACGCCGATGTTTACGCTTGCAGGGTTGTTTGGGACACCCCGCCCCCCTCCCCCCCCTCACATTTTTTTTTTTTTGCGATGTCTTCTTTTTTGATGAAAAAGAAAGGGCGGCCCCCCTGTTGCAAAATTCTGCAAGATTTAGAATCCTTGGAACTTGGCAGGTATGCTCTGTTCAAGAGGGCTGCCAGTGCTACTCCTTATGCTGAAAATAACGAGCAACTGCACGACTGCAGTTTGACCAAATTTTCACATGCAACCGCAAGCGGTGGGGGGTTTCGTGGGCTGAAGTCTGGATGCTTCCTGGAGCTTGCGGTGCACGTGAACTAACTGCGTGATCGGTCTCTGCTGGTGATGCGTGTAATGGTCACACAAAAGCCCCGTGTCTTCACTTTGAAAATGGGAATGCCGAGGACGCAGTTCAGGCTCGCCTGGGCCTGGGTATTGAAGTTCATGAAGAAAGCTGGCTTGTTTATAACCAATGAGCACGTTTAGTTAGTTTGGCAGTGACTTAAGATAAATTTTCGTTACGGAATGCGATCATGTCTTTCCTTTTTTGTTCCTCTCTTTATTTGAATTATCCTGCGTGTGTGAACCATACATGTTTTGTAGATTCCAGAGTTGAACTCGCATAACACCCCCCTCTCGTGGCTTCTCGTTTCGTCCGTTGCAGCTCTGATTGCCACGTTTGGGGACGTCAACGCCGCAGTGGAGAGGTTGCTGCAGTCACAGTGAAGCAACTTCAGCAGCTGCTGTGGAAGAGGAGGACAGAGTGCGCTGTGGGTGCTGTGTAGGACTGGTGGGGCAGGGGCCAAGCAAGTGTGAGAGCGACGGTGGGGCGAGCTTTGCAGCCAAGCAGCAGCTGTCTGTGTTTGGGGGGTGCGTGAGACGATGAGGAGGTCGATGAGGAGGGGGGAGGAGGAGGGACCCCAAGGAGCATCCTTTTTTTTTTTTAATTTCTCTCATTCATTTGACTCAGGGGGTCGCACATGCACCTCTCTCTCTCTCACTCACTCTCCTCATTTTGTATACATATATATAAATAACTGTTTGCACGTCCAGTGTCTGCCACTCAACGAGAAGAGGACCAGTGTGGTTGCGGTGGGCGTGCAGGTGTCGCGCATTTCTGCGGATCTGCTGGCCACGCCCTCCTCTCCACTGCTTGAATATATATTTTTTTTTCTGAAGGTGGCAAGGAGGAAAACAAACTAGAGGCGACAAGTAGACGACGATGCTGAAGCGCGCGCGCTTTGGTACATTTGTTGTGCCGAAGGCACGGTGGCATTTAGGGATTGCTGACAAGTGCGTGTGTAGGTGTGTACATTAAGTTGCCTCGTTTATTTTTTTTCTTTTGTCTTCTTTTTTTTTTTTGCTTTTGTTTATTTTCGGACACCCTGAAAATACTTTCATAGGAAATGAAAGCAGTTGAGGCAGAGGACAATAGCTTCTGCATTAAGGGCCTTTTTTTTTTTGTCTGTTTTGTCTCTTGTTCTAGTTTTGTTGAGATGAAGTGACTGTGCAGACAGATGGCAATGTTTTCCAGATAGAATTAAATTACTTTCCATTATGGTGGTTTCTTGTTGGTGAACATTTTGTTTTGCAGGGATGCACTTTCGCCACTGACACAGAAAGTGTGACTTGTGTGGCTGCTATATAGGGTTTGCTGGTTTTTCTTTAAGTGCCAGAAATATCAGTCTGGAGAGAGCTGAATGAAAGGTTTTGAGGATACTGCAACTTCTCCGGTGGCACATCTATTCTCTAAAAAATATTGATGCTCTCGAGTCTTGTAAGTCAGTGTGATAAGATGTGAAAATGCGTTTGTTTATATCTAGTGTACATTATAAGCACACACACTGATATTGGCACAGGAAGGAAGCAGTCGGGTAAATTTGAAAGAAATGCAAGCATCTGATGGCTGGTCGGCAGCTTGCCAAGCTGTTATGTGGCATCATAGACTCTTCAATAAAACACTTATTCGTGCCTTGCATCATTGCCAACGTGCAACTGCACAGTATGTGCTATCACAAAGTTGGCAGGTCGGCTTGCCAGCTGTGGTGCGACCAAGCCGTTGTCCAAAATGTCCAGAATGTGCCATATGAAGTAGTAGTAGCAGGCTGTGCTTGCCAGCCTATTTTTCGGGAATGAAGGGTCTGCATTCTAGTGCAGCGTCCATCCAGCCCACGATTTCTGTTGCACACTTTAGAACTGAGAAGTAGTGATGCAGACTTTGTGCAGTGGCATAAAGGGAGTAAAGAACCTAGTTTCACAGATTACTAATCATTGCAATGACTAGAGAGTGGCTTCTTTTGAGCCTTTGTATAGATATGCACTGATGTAACATTAGCTCTGTAGGTGTAAAATGCGATACCATTAATATGTGGACGACATCACGGATCTAAACATTTTCTACAGATTTGTTTTTTTTTACGATAGCGCATTAGGTCACACATGGGTACTGCAAACAATAGGATTCTAAATTGCAGCAGTTTACTAAATAGCTGTAATGGGGCATAAATGTTAGCTTTAATATAAAGTTATTTCAAGGAAATCATCAGCAGTGAAAAAAATTGCCAGTTCCTTAGGCAATGCTGAGAAGAGCATAAGTGAAAGCCTGTGAGGCAGTGTGGTTTTTGCGGTGCACGAGGGGTCCTGAGCACACCCTGTGCTTGGTGGATGATTAAATATTTCAGGACTCCTTTAAAATTGATGTTAGTCAATGGCACTGTTTCTGCCCCAAGTGATGATGCGACGTGACAATGGCATCATGATGGTGCCACCGACTCTATATGTGATGCCATGATGACGCCATGGGATGCCATCATCATTGTACCATTACGCGAGAGGCCAAAGAGGAGTGGCTGCAGCGTCCAGTGTTGCCGTTGGTGGCTACTTAGTGCCAAATTGGCTACTTTAAGTGACAAAATTTCTGGTTACAAATTTCAGATTGGCGTCACGGCTACTTTTTGACTACTTTTAAGTTTGGTTTTGGCGCATTAAGTGGCTATTTTTCATATTTGCAGATCACGCTATTTCCAAAGCTGTTCTGCCATGTCAGCTGATGCTCGCGCGTCCTCCCCGCACCAGAAGGCTGGTGTGCATCGAGGCACACTAACCCATGGCGCGCTTGCAAATACGAAATGGCGAAGCTATAGCCAAGCCACAGTAAAAGTAGCGACGCGTGTGCGAGAAAACTGGGAGCTTCTAATTTAAATGACTAAATGCAAAAGCCTTTTGTGAAAATGTAAAGAAAATCCACAGTTTCGCCACAAGGGTGAAGCAATGAATACGATAGCACTGTGTTCTTTTCGTGCTCCCTTTGTGCTTGAGCAGCGCGCGGCAAGTTTCGAGCTGCTTACTGTACTCCGTGTTATATTTTTATAATACAAAACGAAGAACAGCCAGCAGCTGGAAACTTGCCGCGCGCTGTCCAACCACAAAGGACGCACGAAATGAACTCGGGACGAGCGCGAACTGTCACGGTTGTTACTTTGTGCTTGAGCAGCGCGCTGCATGTGTCGACTATGCGCAACCAACTAGCCCTTTCTTTGGCTCTTCTAGCTAGCGGCTCCTTCCTTGCGCAAGCGCTGCCGCTGCAGCGAGCGAAATGACCTCCCTCAGTCTATAGCTTCATCGCAAACTTCGCGGTGAAAGCAGAAAACGTACAAATCCTTCCCACTCCCGTGATAAGCGCGCGAGCACGGGTGACCACGCCCTGTACGTCGAAGTACAAGCATGTTACTCTATGGTACAAGTAGGAGGTGCGCGCGCATCCTTAATCTGGCGACACACGAGCGGGGCGACGACCTTTAAAGGGGCCCTGCAACACTTTTTGAGCTTGATCAGAAAACGCTGCCGATCGGTAGTCGAGGCTCCAGAGAACACGCGAGCCAAATTTTATGGCGCAGCACACGGTGTGCCTGGAATTCACAATAAATTCTCAGTCAGCTAAAAATTGCTTTCTCTTCTCTCGTCAAATGACGCTACAAGCTCAAAAATCACTCGTCACAGCCATTGTATCAGCCATTGGCTGATTTGAGCATGGCGCGTTCGGTCGTTACTGGGGCCGCCGCTGGGAGGCCGCGACTTGTCCGCGCGTGGTCGCACGGAAAGCCGCGTATTCGAAGAAAAAAAATTGCTCAAGGTCACGAGGCGCGCGTGACGTATTTTCTTTCCCCCCTGCCATCCCTGCCTAGCTTTCAGGGCTTTCGTCGGGGCCAGAGAAGAGAGAATGCAGTTGCAGCGTGCGACAAATCTTTGTAACTCTGTTCGTACTGGACGGATTCTAAAAATTTTTGCGGCGGTCAATTCTTGAGGCAATAAGCTCCTTTAGTGAATCCATTCCATGACTACTTGGAAAAGTGTTGCAGGGGCCCCTTTAATGCGTGCCTTTCGCGCCATCTCGCAGGTCAACACGCCGAAGCACCTCCGAGCTCTGCGTACCACCAATGGCAAAATTGTGTAAACAGCTCCCCGTTAGCATGCTAGAGGACGCATGCTGCGTGACCGAGTTATCTAACGCGGCGCACTGCGGACCGAGGCGTCGCAGGGCGCATGCTTCAGAAATATTTTTCTTCTGGATTTTTTTTTTTTGTGGTGGTTATATGTGCCAGGGAACACCTCTCAGGACAGGAATTGAGATAATCCCACTAATGGAAAGGTTGTCTATTGTAGTGACAAGACGAACCCTTTTTTTCTCGTTAAACGCGAATTATTTACTCAAAATTTTGGTGCCCTACGCGGCAAAAGATGCGTATGATCCCCACAGTGACATTTTTCTGGTATACGCTGTGAATTGCCTCAGTATTAGCGTTGAAATGCTGTACACTTATTAGATATGCCCTCGTTTATTGTACTGAGTAGAACAGTGGCGCCGCCTTCGCTTGACGTATAACCCGATGCTCATTAGTGGCAGCATGAACGTTAGCAGTATTTTTAATTTTATTGCGATAGAATTATATGGACACTTTCGGCTGCTTTTTGCCGTCGGCGTCGCCGTCATGCCCCGTATATATATATATATATATATAGTTAAGACGTTTATTGGCGGGCACTCGGCGACGATGCACGACAGCGACAGTCAAGGCGGGGACCGACTCTGAGCACGAGCTGCTCTTTCTCTTCGAAGAGGGCGACCCACTAGAAGGCGCTGGAGAGGACGACCCACTAGTTCCAAAGCTTCGCTACAATTACCCCGGGTACGAAAAGGGAGCCGCCTGGCGACCTAACAGCTGGTTACTATGAGCGGGTCATGGTAGACCTTGAGGCGCTCCACGTTGACAATGTCGCGCCCTCGACGGCGCATGTCCGAAGATGGTTCGATGGGTTCGATCAGGTAGTTTACAGGGGAAGTGCGTTCGACGACACGGTAGGGGCCTTCGTATTTGGGCAGTAGTTTTGAAGAGAGGCCAGTTGCAGTGGTAGGGATCGAGAGCCATACGAGCGCTCCAGGGGGGGAACGTGGGCGCAGAAGTGCTGGTGTCAGCGCGAATGCTCTTCTGCCGCTCTTGATCATGTGTAGTAAAGGTCTTTGCAAGCTCTCGACACTCTTCAGCAAACCTGGCTGTGTCCGAAATAGGCGCACACTCAGATGGATCCGGCTTGTATGGAAGTGTCGTGTCGATGGTGTGCGACGGGTGCCTTCCATATAATAAGAAGAAAGGTGAAAAACCAGTGGTGCTCTGAGGGGCGGTATTATAAGGCGTAGGTGACGAACGGCAGAATGGCATCCCAATTTGTGTGATCGGCGGCGACGTACATGGAGAGCATGTCGCCGAGCGTACGGTTGAAGCGTTCGGGTGAGGCCATTCGTCTGCGGGTGGTAAGCAGCAGTTTTGCGGTTGAACAACGTTGCACTCTTTGAGAATGGCTTCGACGACTTCGGACAGGAAAACACGGCCTCGATCACTGAGCAGTTCCTGGGGTGGACCGTGACGCAACATGAATCGTTGGAGCAGGAAGGAGGCCACATCGCGCGCCGTAGTCGCGGGGAGGGCGGCGGTTTCGGCGTATCGCGTGAGGTGGCTCTACAGCGACGATGGCCCAGCGGTTACCAGCCGACGTTAGCGGAAGTGGCCCATACAAATCGATACCAACGCGCCCAAACGGCCGGTCAGGGCAAGGTAGAGGTTGCAGACCTGCCGGCGACAGGTGCGTTGAAGTTTTGCGGCGCTGACAATCTATGCAGGAGCGAACGAATTTCTGCACGTAGCGGTACATTCCTCGCCAAAAGTACCGTTGGCGAATGCGATGGTAAGTCTTTGATACCCCGGAGTGCGCACATTGCGGATCAGAGTGGAACGACTCGCATATGTCAGAGCGCAGACTGCGGGGTATGACTAGTAGCCACTGGCGGCCGTCACTGTTGTAATTGCGTCGGTGGAGGAGGTCGTCGCGAACGGCGAAATGGTGGGCTTGACGACGCAACGCGCGAGTGGATGGTGTTGCCGATGGATCAGTCAGCAAGTCTATCAGTGAGGCAATCCATTGATCCTTGCGCTGTTCGGTAGCGATGGTATGCAGGTCGATGGAAGAAACGGCAAGGTGAGACGCTGAGCTGTGGGCATTGTCGTCAGGCAAGGGAGAGCGCGATAGGGCGTCGGCGTCAGCATGCTGGCGTCCGTTGCGGTACAGCACGCGGATGTCGTAGTCTTGCAGGCGAAGTGCCCAACGGGCGAGACGGCCTGAGGGATCCTTCAATGATGACAACCAGCACAGTGCGTGATGGTCGGTGACGACATCAAATGGGCGACCATACAAATAAGGTCGGAACTTCGTAAGGGCCCAGATGATTGCCAGGCATTCTTTCTCCGTGACGGTGTAATTGGTCTCGGCTTTTGTAAGCGTACGGCTTGCATACGCCACGACATATTCCGGGAACCCTGGTTTGCGCTGCGCAAGGACAGCGCCGAGGCCAACACCACTGACGTCCGTATGTACCTCTGTAGGGGGCCGTAGGGTCGTGGTGGCGTAGTATGGGAGGCGACGTCAACAAACGACGGAGCGTTGCGAAAGCGTCGTCGCACTTTGACGACCACGAATGGAGAAGGCCCGTTACTTCCGAGGAGCTTCGTCAGCGGCGATATGATAGTCGCGAAGTTTCGAATGAAGCGCCGAAAGTAGGAACACAGGCCTACGAAACTGCGCAGTTCCTTGACGGACGTCGGCTTGGGGAACTCGGTCACGGCCCGAAGCTTGGCTGGATCGGGGAGAATTCCGTCCTTGGACACGACGTAGCCGAGTATTGTCAGCTGCCGTGCTGCAAATCGGCACTTCTTTAGGTTCAGTTGCAGACCGGCGTCACTCAAGCGCGTCAAAACATGCCGCAGGCGTTGAAGATGCGTGGAGAAGTCCGGAGCGAAAACGACGACGTCGTCGAGGTAGCACAGGCACGTGTGCCATTTCAGGTCGCAGAACGGTATCCATCATGCGCTCAATGGTGGCGGGCGCATTGCACAGCCCAAACGGCATGACGTTGAATTCGTACAAGCCGTCGGGCGTGACAAAGGCGGTCTTCGGTCGAGCGTCTTCAGCCATAGGTATACTTGCCAGTACCCTGAGCGCAAATCGAGAGATGAAAAGAATTCTGCTCCTTGCGGGCTGTCAATCGCGTCGTCTATTCGCGGTAGTGGATACACGGCGGGGACCGACTCTGAGCACGAGCTGCTCTTTCTCTTCGAAGAGGGCGACCCACTAGAAGGCGCTGGAGAGGACGACCCACTAGTTCCAAAGCTTCGGTACAATATATATATATATATATATATATATATATATATATATATATATATATATATATATATATATATATATATATTCAGAAAATATTTTCCGACGCGCGGAATTGAACGGGCGACCTCGCGCTGCGCAGCGCGTGGCGCTAACTGCTAGGCCACAGAAGCGCACGTCCTTCTGTATGCTAACGGCGAGCTATTTATATACACCATTCACCGCTGGCGGTACGCCGATCTCGGGGGAATATCAGCGTGCTCTGCCTTACCAGCGAACCAGCGAGATTGCGCGAAGTGCGCGCTGGGCGCAACTCGTTGCGATGCATTGGCTTCTCAACCTGCCCTTTGCCCTCACGGCGTAGTCGCCCGTGCCCGTGTGCGCGCGCACGCTTATATTGGGATGGGGGGGTGGGAGCGGTTTTACGTCGTGTGCTTTCGCCGGAAAGATTGCGTTTAGGTTACAGAGCGCACAAAGGTCACTTCGCTCGCTGCAGAGGCCCCGCTCGCCAAAGAAGTGCGCTGTTAAAACACAGTGAAGTAACAACTGTAGCACTTTTTAGTTCGCGCTCGTCCTATGTGTACCTGTGCGTATGTTTCGTGCACCCTTTGTGTTTGAGCAGAGCGTTAAGTGTCCAGCTGTGAACGTTGTTCGCGCTCGTCCTGTGTTTGTTCTTTTCGTGCGTCCTTTCCGCTTGAGCAGCGCGCTTCAAATTTCGATCTGCTTGGCGTTCTTCGCGTGAAATCCCAAGTTGTTGCTATCGCATTCATTGCTTCGCCCTTGCGGCGAAACTGTGACTTTTTTTTCTCTTCCATATTTTCAAGCCTCCATCTTTCCCTGAACTACTGTCTTGTATGCAAAATGTGAGTGTGCATGTCGTGCGACTCTGCTCTAGCATCCCATTAGAGCAGAGTCGCAGCTCACGCCGTTTTGGCTGGTACACAACAGAGCATTTTTCTTTACAAACAGAAACAATGCTTCGCCACGACGCTCAAAGTCTTTGGGGCCCATTATATGTCGGGGGGGGGCAGGCTGGAGACCATGCAGTGGGGTTATATGACATTGGTTCTAGAAATGCCAGAGGGGAGTTACTAGCAGAGTTCGCCGAACGCAACAATTTACGGATCTTGAATACCTTCTACAGAAAACGGGCTAACCGTAAGTTGACGTGGAGGAGTCGTAATGGCGAAACTAAATATGAAATAGACTTTATACTGTGTGCACACCCGGGCATTGTACAGGATGGGGAAGTAGTTGGCAAGATCCGATGCAGTGACCATAGAATCGTAAGGTCTCGAATTCGCCTAGACTTGAGGAAGGAACGGCAGAAACTGACACGCAAGAAACCAATTAATGAGCTAGCGCTGAGAGGGAAAAGTACAGGAATTCAGAGTTTCGCTTCAGAATAGATACACAGTTCTAACCGAGGAAACCGACCTTAGCGTTGACGCAATGAATGATAATCTGACTAGTATCGTTAAGGAGTGTGCAATGGAAATCGGGGGTGCAGTCATTAGGCCGGACACTGGCAAGCTATCCCTGGAGACGAAAAATCTCATTAAGAAACGTCAAACCATGAAAGCCTCAAGTGCAACAGACAAAATAGAGCTGGTGGAGATTTTGAAGTTAATCAATAGGCGTAAGATATTCGACATAAGAAGGTATAACATGGAGAGAATTGAGCATGCTCTAAAGAACGGAAAAAGCCCCAAAGCTGTGAAGACAAAACTGTGCATAGGCAAAAATCAGATGCATGCATTTAGGGACAAGGAAGTAGGGATGCAGAACTATCGGTAAATGGACTATCGATAGCATCGATAGTTTCTTTCAAACCATCGATAGTGTAAGGAAACTATCGATAGTACTACTATCGATAAACTATCGATAGTATTACCGATAGTGCACTCGATATAGTACCATTGGTAGCATTATTACAGGTAACATATTGATAGTGCTGTGAATAATTGTGCCCTTGTTGGCCGGTGGCAGGGTTGCCGTTGGGCAGATTTGAAAAGGAGCCAAAACTCAAGCCGAAAGTAGCCAATGTAGCCACGACATTTAATTTTAGCGCCAAATTTGTAGCCAAATAGAAAAAAAAAGGAATATTATGTATAGAGTTGTCAATATTCAACAGTAATATGATTTTGAATAAGCAAAAACGGAATGCAACAAGTACAATATTTTCCCTCTTGCTTGGTCTCCAAGCCACATGTAAGTTGCAAATAAATTAATAAATTATTATACTTTCAGTGCGCCTGCATGCAGTTTGTCTACAATAGATAGAGTACTTGCAAAAGTAATTTTGGGCCAACAACTCAGCAGGAACATTAAACGTTCAAGCTGGCCTTTTTCTTCAAGCCCTAGACCGAGATTGGTACAAAGTTACAGTAGTACCAGTCCATCTTCAAGTAGAGAAATCTAATCGGAGATGAATAGTCCAGCTTCATTTTTTTGCTGATATCTCTTTGACGCCGCTGTGTTTCAGCATGAGAATTTGGCGTCAGCATTGTCCTGTATAGCCACGCGTTTCCTTACATGCACGCGTCCCTTCCTGTTACACGGATGGGCGCTCGTTGGGTGCCTCGATGCGCACTAGCCCACTGGCGCGGCAAGGACATGTGCGTGCATAGTACAACACGAACAGAAAAGCTTGCAAGTAGTGGTTATTCTTTAGACTTGGCTTTCTGATTTATCTTCAAATAATGCAAAAAAAAAATGGCCAGTAAATGCGCCAAAATAGAAGTTCAAACTAGCCAGAAAGTAGCCATGGCACCAACGTGAAAATTTTGTCGCCAGACGGGGTCGGAAAGTAGCCAATTTGGCGCAAAGTAGCCACCAACGGCAACCCTGGCGGGTGATATTGCCAAAACATTTACGATAGCCTCAGTTCGTCTATGAGGAATATTTCATCGAAAGAAATAAATTATTTCCGCTGCGAAAATGCCGGATCATATCCATCTGCAAAAATGCATATTCAAAAGCAATCACTTGCAACTTACAAATAACAACTTAGTTCTTGATAGTTTGATGTTGGGATGTAAAACCCCAACAATTACCACCTGATATTTTTACTTTGAAATCACAAAATACAATATAAATTTCAATCCGCGCAGTTCCGACTTATGTACGGCTTCCTTTCTGCTACAGATGAACAATTCAACTTAATTATCATGTGTCAGCGAAGCATTCTAGTGAAAGAACACGAGCATGTCAACTTTCTTGCCCTTCATCGTGCTCCTCCTGCTCCACTATTTACCACGCACCCAAGGAACGAAGTTTATGCTGCAATGAGTTCGCGCGGTTGATTTTATACTATCGATACTGTACTATAAAACGTACTATCGATAGCGCTATCGATAGCTTTTCCTACCATCGATAGTTCGATAGTCACTCAACTACCGATAGTATCGATATTTCTGCATCACTACAAGGAAGGCAAAGTCACTACCAATATGGATAGCATAGTTGAGGTAGCGGAGGAGTTCTACAGAGATCTGTACAGCAGTCGAGGCAATCAGGATGATAACGTAAGAAGCAGTAATATCCCAGAGGAATTGGACATCCCACCAGTAACGACAGGGGAAGTAAAGAAAGCCCTAGAGGGAATCCAGAGAAGCAAAGCCGCTAGTGCAGATCAGGTAACATAAGACCTGTTGAAAGACGGTGGAGAGATTGTGTTAGAAAAACTGGCCACCCTGCACGAAGTGTCTTTTGACGGGGAGGATATCAGAATCTTGGAAGAATGCCAACATCATCTTAATCCATAAGAAAGGGGACGTCAAGGACTTGAAAAATTACAGGCTGGCAGCTGAAAAATTACAGGCTGACCAGCTTACTGTCCGTCGTCTACAAGCTATTTACAAAAATAATCGCTAATAGAATTAAGACATCAGAGTTCAATCAACCAAATAACCAAGCAGGATTTCGTACAGGCTACTCAACAATATACCATATTCATACTATCAATCAGATGATAGAGAAATACGCGGAATACAACGAACCCCTATACATAGCCTTCATAGATTACAAGAAGGCATTTGATTCGGTGGAGATATCAACAGTCATGAATGGTAGTCTACCACTATCCCTCAAGAGGCAGGTGTACAACAGCTGCATCTTACCGGTACTTACCTACGGAACAGAAACTTGGAGACTTACAAAGAGGGTTCAACTTAAACTGAGGACGACGCAGCGAGCGATGGAAAGGAAAATGATAGGTGTAACCTTAAAAGACAGGAAGAGAGCAGAGTGGGTCAGGGAACAAACGGGGTTTAAGGATATCATAGTTGAGATGAAGAAGAAATGGACATGGGCCGGGCACGTAGCGCGTAGGCAGGATAACCGCTGGTCATTAAGGGTAACTGACTGTATTCCAAGAGAAGGCAAACGCGTGAGGGGAAGACAGATAATTAGGTGGGCAGATGAGATTAAGAAGTTTGCAGGTATAACGTGGCAGCAGAAAGCACAGGTCCGGGTTGATTGGCGGAACATGGGAGAGGCCTTTGCCCTGCAGTGGGCGTAGTCAGGCTGATGATGAAATGTCGGAGAATTGCCACTGCATAGGAGGTGTGTACCAAGATTTCATGTGCATATGCATATGCATACATGTTTTCAAGCAACCTGCGGCAACAGCATCACAACTACGAAGAAAAATCCGTTAACTTTAGTTGACCATCGTGTCGTTGGCGTGTGGTAGTCAAATAATGCGCGCTTATGTTGTCCCAAGGTTGAAAGTACATCGTTCGTTCCCTTGTGGTCGTCTATCATACGTATACACATATACTGTCATGCTTAAGCCGGCTTGACAGTCTCGGTGGCGTTGAATTGTTTGGTACTGTGCAATACATATTCGCCCGTGGTGTTCATGGATAGCAGGATGCTGGCCACGACCACGGTCTTCACGAAGGCGCCAGTTAGGATCTGTGAAGCAAAGAAATGACATTGTTTTAAACGGACGCCAAAAAAAAAAAAAAAGCGCTAAAGCGGTTAAGTCACATGAGTATGTTTCTTCAGTACCATGTAGCGAAACGACGCAGGAGAGAAGAGAACGCAAAGCACAAACACGCTGTATGAATAATGAAACCCAACGTCGTCTTCGTCTCATCGTTTGATCAAAACATCCGCGCTGCTTAATCTGGCACATACGCACCGCTATATTTATTCTTTATTTTTGCATTAAGAGATTCGTCATTGGAAGAGGTAACGAGGGGTTGAAATTGATTATTAACGGTGGATCTGCTTAACGCTATATACTCTTAGCGGGTATGTGCCACAGAAATTGGGCAAACCCCACTGCTCACCTTCGCTTTAACGTTAAAAATTTGGAATTAGAAGCAGCTTTACTAACGTCTCTCAGACTGGTTAAACAGTGCAGATGGTGGTAATCTAATAATAATAATAATAATAATGTTGGGCACAACATCAAGCCTATAGCGGGCATGTGCCAAGCACCTCCTAGCGGGTATGTGCCACAGATATTGGGCAAACCCCACTGCTCACCTTCGCTTTAACGTTAAAAATTTATCATTAGAAGCAGCTTTACTAACGTCTCTCAGACTGGTTAAACAGTGCAGATGGTGGTAATCTAATAATAATAATAATAATAATAATAATAATAATAATAATAATAATAATAATAATAATAATAATAATAATAAATTATTAACGTCTTGACAGAGCATCGATGCTATACAAAGTTGGCCTGTCAAAGCCTTATTGGGCTTGAAGGGCAGATCCGACAGACAGCAGAAACAGAAATTATTTCAGCTAACACCAGAAAAAAAAAATGCAGCAAAAATGTTTTTTTTTTTATTTTTTTGGTATAACTACTATAGAGCAAAGTAAAGTAATGAAATAGCAGTGCAATGCCACCACCTACGCTGTTTACCCAGTCCTCGCTACGTCAAGCCAGTGAAGCTACTTCAAAGTATTATTATTTTGCGAAGGAGTGGGTATAAAGGGGCCTCGATCTCACCAGCTGCTTGCGTGTCACTGGCGCCATGTCGTGGAGCATGACGAGCGGCAGGGAGACCGGCAGGATGGTGTTCACCGAAGCGCCTACTGCAACTGGAAGACCGAAGTAGAGGGCGTCGTGCTCCGTGTCTGTGGACTGCGAAGACGCGCCGCGTTCATCGACTGCCCGTGTATCGATTTGGTATGAGAAAATGCCAGACGATCGCGTCACATCGCGCAGTTACTGTCGACAACATCATAATAATAGTTTCCCCGCAAGGGCGAAGCAATGAATTCTAGAGCAACAGATTGTAATGCTATACGAAGTTATGTGTCTACAGCTTTAGCATCAGCTCTGGTGTAACTCAACGAAACGCTGGCGTACCACCGTGCACTGGCGTAAGGGAACGCGGCCGCTGCAGCAAGCGAAGCGACCTTCGTGCTGTCTACAACTTCAGCGTAAAGATGGGCGGTGAGAACACAACACGTGCAAATGCATGAGCTGTCTTCTGATCCCTGTCAAGTTAGGACGCACGCGACCGCGTCGGGCCGCTCAATGTCCACGCTTGCTGCCGGAGATACGCATCCTGCCCTCCGGGACCCTGCGTGGCCGTTTCCTATACTCTTGCGCCGTACGCCTTCGCACGCTTTTCACTCGCACAAAGAACATACGGACCTGGGGAGATGTTATCGCACTCGGACTTTATACGGAACCTCACAGCGACGGCAAAAGGCAACTGGAGGGTACATATATTATTGCAATCGTAACAATAAGAACGACGCGTTCCCGAATGATGACCATCTGCACCATCTACTGGGTCAGCCGCTTACTGTCGAGAAACTTACTTGGAGAGATGCGAACACTATTGCGCTCGTGTCAGGCTAAATCAGGGACGCGGCGAAAACTTTTTCGTGTGCGTCTGTGACTATGTGTGTGTGTGTGTGGGGGGGGGGGGTTCAACCACCCTTTACGTATGTTCATGCGTGCTTTTGTATGTGTGGGTGTATATATACACGTGCATAACTCAGAAATTTTGGGATGGGGGGGGGGGGGGTTCATAAAAGGAGGTGAACCCACTAACCTCTCCCTCCCCCCCTGGCTACGCCAATGCAGGCTATCGCTTCCTGTCAGCGGCTCGCAGATACCCACGATATTGGGGCGTAGGTATAACCAAATATTGGAGCACAGTGACACACTCCGAAGCCTATAACGTGACGGCGATCGCTGCCGTGACGGCATTTTGCGCCGATATCGTGATAACATTTGAGCCCTGTAACCACCAGTGACATGCTTGGGGCTAGAAAATGCCGCGCATCCACCCAAGCAAAGCTTTCGACAGGGGCTGAAGTTGCAACTCAGGGCTTGTTGGTATGGCATGTATCGATAACAATGGTAGCGCCACGAAACAGGACGCAAGAAGGCAACAAAGGGAACGCCATAGTGCTTTGTGTGTCTTTTTGTTGCCTTCTTGTGCGCCGCTTCTTTGCGCTACCATTGTGAAAACATTTTGACAGCAGGTGGCTTACCAGTAGAAGGCGCAAAAAATACGAGGACAAAGCGAGGAGGAGATGTCGCGTCTGGTCCTCATTTTGTTGCACACGTGTCTTTTTGCTCTACAGAGGCTTCAGTTTGTTTCAGAGCTTGTTTTCTGTCTACTTAGTTGGGACGCCCGGTATGTGCGCATTTTGTCTATATACATGCCATAAGAACTCTTGAGAGCACATGATAGCATACTAACGAGGTTGATGACGATGGGCAAGATGGCGTTGCACAGCGCGGCAGCGGTCATAAACTCGGCCATGAGCGAAGAGGCGACTGTTAGGAGCACCTGCTTCGCCAGGTCTGACTGCCGGCTCCAAAACTGGTTGTTGAACGCTACCTTGGCCAAGCCCGTAGTCTGTGCAAAAGAAGTGCAACGTAGAGCTTCGTTTATCCATACCCACTATGTTTTCCCGAATCTATTGCTCTGATAGAACGACCTTGTCTAGTTCCGAAAGACCAGGTCCACTCACTCTTGCATGCGCGTTTTGAGGAAGAACATATAACCTTTACCCCAGTTAAACCTGTCGATGTAGCCAAATAGCTGGTACTGCGGGTTTGGTGACGGGATGTAACAAGTGGTGGCGAGCGAATGCTGGTGGCCAACATACGGCGTTGGCCACGAGCATTACCAGATGTTATCGTACATGATCGTTCTAACTGACCAGCAGCCCCCCACGGAAAAGATAGCTGCCCCCAATAACCGATGAGAATTGTGGCCTATACAGGGTTAGGGGTTTAAGGGACTCGTTTATCTTCCCACGGTCGTTATGTGCACAAGCTGTGCCGGTACATCACCAACGCGACATCTTTCGCCAACGGCACTTATTTATATTCACCCTCGCTTCGCGATGCCGCCACATGTCATGGATACATTACTCGCGTGGTTACTTGGATATACACGGCTGCTCCGGAACTCAAGAAAGAGTTTGAAGCACTAAAAAGGGCTGTTCAGAAAACACTGTCAGTAAGCGCTGCCTACCTGTTTAGTCAAGGCTCATGTGAACATGCGAACCAAATATTATTACACTAAACGCTTTGGCAAAATGAGTAGCAGGTTCGAGTCTGCGCAGCAGCCAGGAACAAGTGGGCACGACCACCTCAGAGGCCAAATTCCTCCCCAACCTCGGTTGGAGATTTTGTTTGCAGGGGGTAATTTGAAACCTGCTAACGGCGCTCTTCTTTAACAGAATTTTCTTTCACATGTTAGCCATAAAAACACCCATATGTGTCATAAGGGTTATATCTGTTACGTGGCCTAGCTTGACTCCGTATTTTTGTTGTGTGATTCGCAACCTCCACTGGGCTTCTGGGGATAAGCACAGCAAGATAAGACGCAGCTTTTCACTGCACTGGTTGTGCAACAAAATGGTTCTCTCATTGATGCCAGTGTATTCTTACAGTGTGCTTCTGAACTGGATTTCGCCTGTAACAGATCGCACCGACCTCTGCGATTCGCGTGATGACCGAGGCGGCACCGTAGGCAACGATGACGCCCCACGGCAGCCGGCTGGTCAGAGACGCGAAGCACTGCGAAGGGTCGGGCCGGAAGTCGGGCGTCTCGTCTCCGTCCACGTCCACCTTGACCCTAAATTGTGCCGCGCTCGTCTGAGGCGCTCGATTCATTCCGGTGCGAGGAAGCATCGAAAGAGCCGACGCGAAGAGGACGATCACACCGAGAAAACACGTGATCAGATCCCTGCGCAGCAGGCAAGGCGATTGAAGCATATTCATGACAGCCTACTGTACAAAACAGCGTAAACATAAGGGCTCGTTTGCTTTCTTAGACACGATATTAATGAGAACCACCAGACAATGATGCCAAGGAAAGTATAGGGGATGTTATTAGAAGTAATTGTAATGTAAATGTGAAGAAAGAAAAATGGACGAAAACATAACTTGCCACCGGCAGGGACCGAACCTGCGACCTTCGAATAACGCGTCCGATGCTCTACCACTGAGCTACCGTGGCGGTCATCCCTCCGTCCACTTTATAGAGGGTATATATGTGCGTTTAAACGTGGGAGCGTCAGTCAGCGCTCCCACCCTATAAAGTGAGTGAGCAAGAATTAACAAAACGAAAAAGAATCATCCCGTCGAACAAACGAAAAGAAAGGAAAAGAAGCAAGGATTGAGTGAATGAATATACTCACTGTCTTTGCATGAATCTGCATCCGAGTATAGTTCCGGAGTAACCAATCCAAAATAGTATATTTAGCAGTTCGAAGAACCTGCGCCACAAAAAGGCGGCGACAAACAAAAGACGTAAATGTGGCAGTCGTATATATTTTTTATTCCTTGATTAACACGCCATAAGTCGGGCAGTTTGAACGTCTTTGCATCGTTGTAAGCTATACCAATGGTGCTTTGTGTAGATGAGCTGGCCCGTAGACATGTTCTAGACGAGAATGTATTGATGAGCTGTTCTGTACAAACGTCCTAGATGAGCCGTGCCCTAACCATACAAAATTTATTACCTAGCGCACAGATTCATGCTCAACGATGGTGGCGGACTTTTAACTTCGTTCTCGTTCTTAGGCTGTTCATTACACGTAATAACTATCAAACGTCCCAACTTTACTCGTAGTAACTGTGACTGGAAAATGCAGGTAACCTGTAAGAGTCCTTACACATTCGTCTGACATTTTTATGCCCCGATATATTACAATGAAAACAGACACAGGCAAGAGGTTATAGCGGCGACAGCGGTACGATTTTGGGCACAAGCCTCCAACATGGCGCTGAATCGGTAGCTTCGTCAAACGTCCGACAGATGGCAGCAATTTTGCATAAGGTCTATAGTCTTAATTTTAGCACATTTAAGAAAGACAGGACATAAAAGCTGGTACGTGACAGTGTAAGTTGTATCTCGCAGCTGAATATTACTACTTTTTAAAAATTCTGGAGGGTAGATGCGGCGAGAGTGCACAAAATAGACAATGAGCTCACTTTTGGCGACAACTGCACTATGATAGTGCCCCATAATGCATGGGTAAGCTTTCATGATCGAGGTAATAATTGCAAAAGCAACTATTTTCCCGCTTACGTGTCCAGGACTACCAACCCAGCAGTAGAGCAAATAGTACTAAAACGTTACACGAAACTTTGAAGGGTGGTGCAACAAATTAAACGGTGCAACTGCGTTTTATGCACAATAGTGCATAGACTAACAGCAGGCATGCAAACAAAATAGCACTTACCTGCATTTTTCTAGTCTGTTCAGCCTCAGCCTGGCGTAGCAGCAGATGATCTTCTCTGCTTGGGCGTTGAGCTGGCTATCACTGAAATATTAATGAACAATATCTATATGCTGTTTGCGACCATGTACTCTGCGCTTCAGCACCTTCAGTTCTAGTCAACACGCGACGGGGTATGACGGATGCAGCGTTCAAAACTATCTTGATGCTTTGCCAGCACTAGACATCACGCTTTGCGAACGAAAACAAAATAAGCGACAGGACCCATATGTGTATATATCTGCCAAGTATTTTTCTGTGAATTGCTTTCTCAGCACGTCCGCAAACGTGCTGCGAGTGCTCTTCGTAACAGATCACAAAAAAAAACAAAAAAAAAAAAAACAAAACATGTTACCATCTTATTTGGTGATTTTCACGGTGCTGGTCTTCGACATGTCTTCATAAAACATGAAATCACAAACATGTCTTCATAAAAGTAGTTGCAGCCTTGTTGGTCGTTCAGACATACAATATGAGCAGTGTGTACTTCATGGTAGCGTTTGATGTGGATGCACTCATGACGACTGCATAGCAGCGTTTGACGTGGATGCATTCATGGTGACAATTAGTGCCTTATCTCCTTCATCCCGAAGAATATATACTGTTAACGGCCATCAACAACCACTAGAAGTAACAGCAGGACATAGCGAGTGGTAAATTCTGCAACCACGGTAATTCGCAAACCGTACGAGCGAAGCCGAAGAGGTTGGCCGTAAATCGCATCGCGAAATCGCGGCCTTCTTCCGCGAAAGGCAGATGACCGAGGAAGGCAGATACCTTTATCTTCCGCAAATAAAACTTGGAGGACGCTTGAGCTTCGCCTTCAAGAGTAGAACGCGATAGCGTAATCGGGCCCGGTGCGCATAACCTTCTCAATGGCTTGCATGACTTCGGTTCTCGGTGCAGGCCTCAACCGTGCCGCAAGGAAACGAACATGTGTGCGCGTAACATTGGCCATTTCAAACTATCCTAGAATGCCTACTGCAAATTCAGTTGTGCAGTGCCCACTGCGCCATAATTCTTGCTATTGCGAGTCAGCGAAGGGCTCACTACGCGTCCGTATATATAGGGCAACACGCGAACCAACGCAGCTGTTCACTTTGTTGATGCTTTTGCTGCTGATGATGATTAAATGCCTGAGCGCTTTGTAATGGGCGGGCCTTTAAAACACCCAGTCGTTGTGCAATTCACGTTTTGACGACTGGCGCGATTCTACGCTTCTGCTACGCAATATTACATGCGTTGGACTCCTCCCACTACAAGCAAGTTCATGCAATGGTTGGCTCTGCGGTGGATCACTTGCTTGCCACGCAGAAGGCCTGGGTTGCATTCTCACTCTAACTTAAGATTTTTACTTTACAGCGAAAGCTGTTATGAGATCACAACAAGGGTGCCAGTTGTCCGCCGCCGCCGGTGTTCGTAACCGCTGTCGCGCGAAATAATAATAATAATAATAATAATAATAATAATAATAATAATAAAACAAAAAAACAATATCCTGGATAGAATGGGGCTCGAACCTGAGTTTTTTCCGTGGCAGGCCAGCACACTACCACAAAGCCACGTCAGCGCTCCAAACTCCTACGCACAAAAAACCCTATATACAAGCGTTGTGTCGGGAAGGACCCGCGTTAAAGGGACACTAGAGAAACAATGACTTGGTTTAGATTTACAAACTGCACTCTGAGAACTCAAATGCCAGATGTTTCACTATCATAACTTCATTATTAGCGGAGAAAATCAAGGTTAATGTTTCATTTTTGAATTTCGCGCCGAAATCTTCGTGCATGACGTCGAAAATTTCAAAATGTATTTTTCGTATTTTCGTGACATTGGCTAGATTAAGTTTTCTGAAACTTCGTATGCCATGTCTATGGCACCCACAGATGACAATGTACTTCATTTTTATCGATTAGAAGCTACGCAGGACTCAGCAGATGCCTTCAAAATCTATGACGTCACGGTGTTTGGTGCAGGAATCTGGAGGTGGTGTCTTCACTCGCATTTTCTTTTCGCGCGTTTTCTCGCTTACCAAGCGTCGTGTCGCGGTAAGGGTGGTGTTTTCGGGACATTCCCAGGATTTGGAGACATTCGTACGTGGCGCCATCTCTCGGCGGCAGCATCCGCATCCTGCCATAACTGAATGGGAAATAGACGAAAAAAAATCATATCTTTTTGAAATAAGCTAGTTATCAAAAACGACTCCGGGATCTATACAGCAGAGACCTACTAGAACACTGTGGCGAAATTTCATTATCGCACTACAAAACCTGTGGCTTCCCTAGACAATTGAACACCCCCATTCGAAATACATGGGATCCATTGTTAAATATTAAACACTCTGGGAAGCCACGCGGTTTGTAGTGCGACACTGTAATTTTGACAGAATGTTTAATTAAGTCTCTGCTTTGTAGAACCGGGAGTCGTTTTTGATAACTAGCTTTTTTCATGAGATATGATTTTTTTCGCCTACTTCCCATTCAGTTACGGCAGGCCACCGCTGTCACCGACAAGAGAGGGCGCTACGTGCAAATGTCCCCAAATCCTGGTCATGGGATTGTGAAATTGTACTATACTAATACGCGAAAAATCGTTTTGCTCTTTAGTGTCCCTTTAACATACCGTAAAATGAGGTTACTTTGTGACAGATTTCCTACGTTTTCATTCTCTCGCTGAACAATTATCAACATAAAGGCGAATGAATAGTGGCATAACGTTGCTGAAACATTCCCTCACACGATGGTATGTTCTACAAATCCGCATTTTTAATACAAACAGCTATATTCAGGTTAAAAGCTGTCGCAAGGTTGCCCCGTCGTGTGGGGCAACTTTGTGACAACGTTGTCTTTGGCTGAATATGATTGGGAAAAAAAGGGCTGCCGTAATGTTACCCCATCAAAAGTTTATTTGCGTTATGTAGAATCGCTGTCAGTGCTTTCTTCTGGGCTGTCGTCAAGAGAAGACCTCTTCCTAGGTTGTCTAGCTCTGATACCGGAGGAAGAGCTGCCTTTCTTTCCGGTTGTTGGTTTTCCTGTCTTGCTCGCTTCTTCCACGTCGGCAACCGATATGCTTTTCCCCGCTGGGACATTGAGCATCTTCCTCCTTTCAACAAAACAACATATAATTTAAATAAAAAAGAAAAAAACTTCCCCATCTTCCGCTAAAGGGAACCATGTGTGGATGCGAAGCAACGGTTAGATGGTTAGCTTGAGCGGGAGAAACGTCGCCGCTCTCGTTTCGCGGCCCGGGCGCTCATAGCGGCGCTGGACAGGAGAGATAATGAGGCCCACTCCATCATTTTCATAACGCGGAACTACCGTGGCGCCCCCCAGCTGAGTATGCAGCTGTCGCACCACCTGTCCTGCGCGCCGCTCCGTAGAGGAAAGAACAGAGGGAACCGTAGGAGAGGGAGGAGACGCGCATGCGCTGTGGGGGTGTGGGACGCGGGAGCCGCTCCGTAGAGCAGAGCATTCCTAGAGGAGAGAAAGATGGTGAGCGTAGGAGAGAGAGGGGGGTAGGGGACGCGGATGCGTTGTGGGAGTGCGGGACGCGCGAAGGAGGGACGGACAAAGCCCCCCCAGCACATGCAAGCAAGATCAAGGAATGGAGTCAACCTGGGCGACAGACACCACCGGTAGTGCGTGTTATTCTTTGCTTGCACCCACCACCTGCCTAGCCATTGCTAAGCAGCCACTCTGTGCTCTCGGCCATGATTCTGGTGACTGTGGTGGTGGTTGACGGCCTTATTGTACTACAGTGTTCTGGTTCGCATAGTGGGTGCTTCCCTACTTCATGAAAGTGACCGGACGCGTGAGGGAGGGACGGACAAAGCCCCTGCCTTAAGATGCTTCGCATCTAAAACAGAGTGGGGTAACTGTGTGGCAATAGCCGTGTCACAAAGTTACCCCGCGAAGTATCAACTATTCAGTTTCCTTTCTATAAACTTCAACAGACGTGACTTGATTAAATTTATATCACAGTTTATTTTAGCCCACATATTTACAATCACAAGTACATACCTGTTTTCGCTGTTTTTCTCGTGCGGACGGGTCGAGCGCACAAAGTTTACGGTGTTTCAACAATGCGCGCCAAAACACCATTGAACATGTCAGCGTCTAGAGTGGCTCTGGAGCGTGGGAACATTGGCCGGCTGCCGCTAAGTGGCACGGCATGTCTGGCGAGCTTGTTGGGTGGCTTATAGCTTTTCGGCGGCGCCTGGTCGTGGCGCGAGATTTAAAGTACTGAAAACCGAGCGCGTGTCACAAAGTAACCCCTGCAGTCACAAAGTAACACCATTTTACGGTACATAATATGTATAGCGTAGTAGAGGAGTAATATAACAACCAGGCGTCATAGAATGCGAATTGTGTAACCAAGCGTCACAGAATATAAATTGCGTAACCAGTGGGTCGTTGAGGGCTTCCAACCCATTACAAAGGGTTCAGCCGTAATTCTTCATCGTCATCAGCCATTGAATCGATTAATTTAGTAGTGGGTACTATGCAAGCGTACTTGTATTAGTAGCCCCAAGAGAGTTTGCAACGGGTTCTAGAAGTGGCGCTCTTCCAGCTTTCGCTGTGACTGTGCTGTGCTTTCCGCGCAGGCCTGGCGGTTTTTTTTTAAATTTTATTTGCATCTTTCTCGATTTTTCGGTCACGGACAGCGCTTATTTTTCGCTCTCAACCAACGACGCCGACACCGACGCCGACACCGGAATTTCTGCGAAACTAGCGCTTTAACGCTATCGTGTTAAAATGGTTTGCAAGGCGCAAGGGTTGTGGCGCTCGCAGTGAAGCTGAACGCACTGAGCCGACACACTCACTAGGCGTACAGGCTTCCGTAGTAGACGCAGACGGAGGAGAGTGCCGACGCAGCCAGCGACACCGGCAGCGTGATCAGCGTCCAGCTCCAGAACGACAGGGACGAGCTGCGTGTGAACGAAAAAAAATAAAAGCAAAACATGAGACGAGAGCACTCCGTGGACGAGAGTGATCAATCGGTGGAAGCAATGTTGAACACCTGGAAGCAAGGTAACACCCAATATCGCCGTGAGTCCTTGTAATGGTGAGGTAATGGGTGAATGACAATTATACTACACAAAGCACAAAAATATTGCCACACGCGTTTGTTGTTCCAACCTCGCTGTATTCGGTTTACGCCCACAAAGCCTGTCAGCAATGCTCGGCGCAGACCGCGCCTCAGTGTTCGAGAAGCTTCACGGTTGTAGTAGATCATTTTTGTTAAGGAGGAGGAGCAAAAACTTTATTGGGCCAGTGAGTTTGGACCCTTTACGAGCCCTGGGCCACCGCACGGCCCTCACGTTGCGTCTATGTGTCCAGACCACGCAGGGCCAGGGCACTGCCACCCCCCGTTCACGCAGCGAAGCTGTGTGTCCAGATCCTACGACGCAAGAAGGGCCTCCCATTCCTCCCAAAGTGCTGATGACGGGCTGCCCCAGCGGGGGGAGGAATTGGCAGGGCAGCCAAAGAGAATATGGTCTAATGTGGCGGGTATTACGCGCAAGACGCGAACACTCAAGCTTATTCCCATGCTTATTCCAGAGCTTGCGCGACCACCAGTGATAAGACTGGGAAGTTCGACGCGTCATGTTATATATAAAAGACGGCGCGTCCCAACGATGATCAGTTTTTCGACGGCCGACGTTCTGTTCGCCGCTATCATTGTACAGCGTGCCTTGTTTGCTGCAATCTGACTTTCCGTTTCCCGGCCACAAGTTCGGCCAAATAAAGAGTTTCACCTTGAAGAAGACGACTGCTGCCTTTGTCCACGTCACGACCACGTGGCAATATTGACTCTATATTGAGAAACTACGAAACATGCTGGAGTCCTTTGATCTGCACAGCGGTTCTAAACGTGCGTCCGGTCTTCGGGCAAAGCAAAGTAAGCAAATGGGAAGGGATTTGCCAGTTTGGGTTGCCGTTTGTGGCTACTTTACGCCAGACTGGCTACTTTACGATCCGGTCTGGCGGCGAAACTTTCACGTTGGCGCCATGGCTACTTTCTGGCTACTTATGAATTTGTTTCGGGGCATTAAATATCGCAATTTTTCTTTATTATTTGCAGAAAAAAACATTGTTTCTAAGCTTTTCTGTCGTGTCAGCCGATGCACGCGGCTTCCTTCCCACACTAGCAGGCTGGTGCGCATCGAGGCAACTCAAAGCGACATGCAGCCTGCCTGAAAATACGGAGTTGCGAAGTCGCGTGCATGTTGGCAAACGCGTCGCTTGGCACGCTGCCCACGCTGCTCGCCATGTATGCCTGGTCCAACGCGCAAGTTTCTAATTTTGATGCATAGCGTATGGTCTAGCGTGAACTCGTCAAAAACAGAGGTTCCGCAACAAAATGAAGCTGGACTGTTCATCTCCAAACAAATTGCACTAACCTGAAGCTGGAATGGCGTTATCAAATTCTGTGTGCCTTCAAAAAAAAAAAAACGTATTCATTGTTTAACGTCCCTACTTTATAGCTTGAATGTTCCAATAACATTCTGTATCTGGCAAGAACTATATCTATTTTACATAAACTATATAGCAGTGCACCGAACTTATTGTAACTTATTCCTTTTACTTGCAATTTATCTGCAGGTTGAAGACCAAACGAGAGGGAAAAAACTTTGCATGTTCTTATTTAGTGGCCTAATTGCTTATTCAAAAAGGTAGTATTCACTGCAGAATAATAAAAGCTGCACTCATATGATCGCTTCGGTTATATTTGGCTACAAATTTGGCGGTAAAATTAAATAGGCGTGGCTACTTTGGCTACTTTTAGCTTGAATTCTGGCTCCTTTTCAAATCCACCCAACCGGCAATCCCGAGTTTGACAATAATGAACATTTCTAGGCAAACAAGAAGGTGCACAATTCCAACTATGTTCGACTGCCTTTTCTTCGTCTTTGTTGTTATCGAAGGCATGTATCATGGAAACGAGCTGATGATGTCAAAATTGACGAAGTCGTCACTGCTGAGCTGCCTGGAAGATCAAAAGGGGCAAAGGAAGGCGTAGTGAAAGGTTGATTTCCTGAAGTGTACGTTCCGACAGGGGGACCTGTCTTTGTCAGGACAAAAAGTCCCCTTGTCGAAACGTTAGCTTCAGGAAATCAAATCTTCATTCTGTAAGACCACAGAGTAGAAACTCTCATAAGTAAAGATTGATTAATTTACCTGACCAACCGACCGCATGGTCACTGTCCGCATCAACGCGATCACCATAGGCGTGCGCAGGGTTCCTCTTCAGGGGGGCGAAGGTTTCATCGCAGCGCCACCCTCCCCTATTAAGTCAATGTATGGGGCAGACTTTGCGCCCCCCCCTCTTAGGTGAGTAGGGGGGGGACGGCCACCCCTTTGCCCCCCACCCCACCTCCCGTGCGCATGCCTATGGTGATCACTACCTCGTTGAACGCGGACAAAGAAAACTTTTTTTGACATGTGTTATCTTAAAACAAAAATTTGATTTTCTGAAGCTAACGTTTCGACAACAGGACTAGTGCCCTGATGATGACCAAATCCTTTTGTCTAAATGTTCGCTTGAGGAAATCAAAAGTTTCATTGTAAGATCATATGCGTAAGAAAGGTTCTCTTTGTACGAGTCAACGGTGTAGTGACCTCGTTGATGCGGACAATGATCATGGCAGTCGGTCGGTCGGTAAGTTAAACAATCAACCAACAAATCCGTCAATTCTAATTTATTTGAGTTTATACTCGGGTGTATAATATTGTAGAGTACTGCCGACTTGCTGGCGACTATTGGTGACACAATGAGTAAAGGATCACCACTGAGACCACTTCAAGACGATTCTTTAAGCTCTTCCGTAAATGTTTCTCTGTGACCTCGAGAATACCATCTAACCATTTTTTGCAATGACGTGCCTCGTTTTTCTGTGACCTTCCACTGTGACTAACATTAATTTCCATTCCATTGAAACTGGTAGCTCGGATGACATGATAAAAATAAATATTGAGTTTCCCGAAAGAACATTCAAAATTGATCCGCTCCTGAGCAAAGTATTTATTCGTTCGGCAGTCTACGAATACATGAAGCCAACGTTTTCGAAAGGCAATTTCCTGCCTTCATGAGGGCTGCTATAAACAAGTTTCCGTGCCGAAACCTTTTGTCTCCATCGACATTCCCTGTTTGGCCGACTTCTCACCACTTCAGGCCCCCATATTTCCCAGAACTTGTTTGTGTGGACTCATCTCCTGAACAATACAAATCAGACCACGGCTAGAATGTATAGCAAGCGCGGCTGAAGTTCTGGATGATTTGACCACAGCTGCGAGAACCAAGGAGGTTTTTGCTTGATGTACTGTTGTTTTGGAAACACACTACATTCTACGGCGCATATTTCTAGCGTTTCTCGCAGCAGCGTGGAGGTCTGTACGACGAATTTATGTTGTAGAATTCTCTTCAAACAGAATTCTCGATTCCGCCATGTAGAAATTTTCAAGCGCTCTGTACAGTGAAAAGAGTCACAGTTTCGCCACAAGGCGAAGCAATGAATGCGATAGCAACAAATTGGAATGTCAAGCGACGAATGGCAAGCAGGTCGAAACGTGCAGCGCGCTGCTCACGCACATATGACGCACGAAAACAACACACAGGACGAGAGCGAACTAAAAAACATTCACAGCTCGACACTTAACGCGCTGCTCAAGCAAAAACGACGCACGAAACGTATTCACAGGCAAGAGACGAGCGCGAACTAACAAGTGTCACAGTTGTTACTTGCTGTGTTTGAAAAGCGTGCTCTTTTCGCAAATGGGGGGGACTGCAGCAGCGATGTGACCTTCGCGCGCCCGGTAACTACAACGCTATCGTTCCGGCGAAAGCCCCCTCATTCTCCGCCACCGCGAGATAAGTTAGCGTGCGCGCACGGGCATCTACCCTCCCCCCCCCCCCGAAGAAAGTGCGCGCCGGAGAGCTAGGAGCGCCTGAGAGCGCGCGTCGCGACGAACGGGGGCGCCCAGCTAAGCTCGCCGAGCGCGGCCTTTGCGCCATCTCGCTGGTAATGCTGAAAACACGCTGAAAACTCGCTGTATATAAATAGCTCGCCGTTTCGAACGTTGATGGACGTTCGCCGTGGCTGAGCGGTTAGCGCCGCGCGCTGCAGAGCGAGAGGTCCCTGGCGATGCCGCGCGTCGGAAACATTTTTCAGAATTATTTTTCTTTGTGGTTTTTATAAATATATAGATATGATATACATATACGGGACATGACGGCGACGCCAACGGCGAAAACTAGCCGAAAGTGCCCATATAATTGCTACGCAATAAAAGCAAAGGTGCGATCTTGTCAGTATCCTTGAGTAAAGTGTATAGGGTGGTCGAAAAAGGCACCAGAAAAGGAGGCGTGTACGTGTGAACTGCATTAATTGCATAAATCACTTTAATAATTGTAGAATATGAAACTTTACTGTGGATACCTGTCCATGTTGGCTGCGATGGCTTCTGCGCCCGGCATGAACCAGTAACTGGCGATGCTTCCTGCCACGCTGGTCATGCTGCCGCACACGCAGAGGGCCGCCAAAACGTCCTGGTCACGCTGCAGCCTGCATCAGCACGTCACCACATTCTTAAAGTAAACAGCCTTTGTCTTCCAAAATCATCGTTTTGGTTTACTCCCAATAGTGGTGTACAGGTTCGAGTCGAAGTGAAAGAAAGTTTCGTCGCAAGGGCGAAGCAATGAATGCCATAGCAACAAATTGAAATTTTATGCGGTGTAAAGTTGGCAGCTAACTCCTTTAGCATCCGTAACTCTCCGAAAGGCTGGCGTAAAGGAACGCGGCCGCTCCTGTGAGCGGAGCGACCTTCGTGCTGGTTATCCCTTCAACGCAAACTTAGCGTTGAGAGCACAGCACGTAAAAAGGTACGAGCCGTCTGCTGAAGACGGGGGGTGCGACCATGCTCGGCCGCCTTGCTCATGTAGCGCGTAGGCAAGATAACCATTGGTATTTAAGAGTAACTGACTGCATTCCAAGAGAAGGCAAATGCGCGTGGGGGAGACAAAAAGTTAGGTGGGCAGACGAGATCGAGAAGTTCGCGGGTGTAACGTGGCAGCATCGAGCACAGGACCGGGTTGATTGACTGAACGTGACAGAGGCCTTTGCCCTGCAGTAGGCGTAGTCAGGCTGCTGCTGCTGCTGATGAAATAATGTCAGCCTTAGAGGATCGGTCTCCAGCCGAAGCTGTTCTTACGAGTGGTACACATCGAGAATTTGCGTAGGTACAATAATGCCTTTGAGAAAGATATCAAAAGGTCACTATTGTTTCTTTGACAGAGCTTCCATATAAGCGTCAGTGATATTCCAAAAGGACTTCTTGCCGGAAAAGTTGGTGTTTAGATTGGTTAGGTATCCTCAAAAGTGACGCATACGTAACATTGGATAAGCATGCGCGGAATGTGTTTTTTCGTGAGTAGGTTTCTGGGAATGTCAATAAACAGTTGGTAGTCTAGCGCTTCACATTATTCTCTTTTCACGAAATGTATTTTGCGCCGCAATCGAGCATACCTAACAAAGCACCAGGGAATGAGTTGCGAGGTGACGTCGCCACGCTAGTGCCAACAGGATGTTCTTATATAGTTGATGAATGCGCTTTACATATCTTTTCCGGTGATCGATTATCATGTCGAAGTTAACATTCATGGCAAAATGACATTTCTCACCGTTGTTCTTCAAGGTGCGCCTGATCATAGCCTGGTTCTCTAGAATGCAACGATGACGCTGTAAAAGAGACAGGGTAAGTGAAAAGTCATGCATACTAGTCTCTCCAAAGGCCATCGGTCATGCTGCTGTAAATTTAGTATTTTTGGCTGTAAAGAACACCGAGACAAATGCATGCTGAAATTAAGAAGAATCTGCCCTCAAGACGAATTTGGTTGATAAAAGAAAGAACGAGCTATGAAGAAGTCATTTAGGAATTTTCCTGTTCGAGATTGATTGCGTTTTTTGACGCATTTGTGCCTGAAGTGCATGATAGGTGTAGATTTTCGTTCAACTACAACATCAACGACGACAACGACAATGACGACGACAACACTCACACACGGTGGCCACTAAGGAGCGGTCGTCAGCGCGAAACCTCTGGAACTGGCCTGCGCGTTTCGGAGATCCGCTTCCGGGCAGCACTACTTGGTTCTGGTGGCGGAACAGGATGCGTGGTTGGCGTCCCGAACTAGAGCCGCGGCCACCAACGGTGTCCGGCTCCGGTGACGCACTCGCCACGGCCAGCGACACGCGGTGTTGAGATCGCTGAGATCGCTGGGAGTGTGGAAAAGACGCGGCGCTTGCTTCGGTTCCGCCTTTTTCATTTTCGTGTGATGCCCTGTGCCGTTTTGGTAGGGGGGCGGAGCTAGGGGGGGTTGATCCGGGGCAAACTGGCTCGCCACAACAAAAGCCTCGTGTCTTTCCCGCCAGGGTAAGGGCGCATGCACCGCGGCACCTTGAGAAAGGCGGATTTCGAATGCACAAATGTTGTATATACAGGGTGCTTCAGGCATGCATATGAGCCGAGGATTTTCAAAAAAAGGTGGTTTACCGCGGCTGGGTGAAACCAATGACATAGAATTTCGAAGGCACTGAGATCGAGCCGTTGGTACTGATCCATAGCTTCTGTAAGAGAAAAAGACAGCGCTTGTCCTGTGTTCTTCGTTTGTGTTACGCGTCTTTCGCGCTTACAGGAGCTATGGGCATATAATTTGTCGTCATGTGGCGCTCCTCAGAGAATTTCTTTAAATTCCGCTTAGTTAGTTAAGTAATTAAATACGCAATATCTTCAATACTCTCTGCAGAGCCAAGTACGTTTCGTTACGTTGTAGAGGAGATCCAGAAACGACAGGTCAAATTTTTTGAGGCAATGTACATGCTGCATGGTGATTTTTTTCCGGCGTTTAAAGACAGCCCACGAAATATCCAACAAAACGAAGTCACTTCGCTCATGCACTATCACATTGCAGCGCTCTCAACCATGCTTAGAGTGAATTGGCCGTGCTATGTTGTGCCCACCTTTGATACTGTAATGCTAAATGGGCTCAGACTAGTTCGCCCAGCGTGCTGTGCACGCCCTTGGCTATTACCTTGAGGTGGCTGCCTGTAAAGGCACTCCCATAGCTAACTTTCATATCAGTCTTGAAATTATTCACAGCGGCAACGCTAAGTGCATTCACGCAACACGATATGCGTTTGTTATGTTTCAGTTATGCGAAGCAGTGAGCCATACTTCGCCATAATGGTTTGGTGCTGCCTAGATATATTGTACTCCTGGGAAACATTTATCTACTGAGGCAAATGAAAGTTCTGGTAGCTAGATGGTGGTGCTTTCTCTTTGTATTGCTGTTCTGTGCTACCGTATATCGCGATGTTTTCGTGGACGCAGGGTCATCTATCACCTTGGCCTGCGAGTCAAGGGATGAGATTGAGACGCGCACGCCGCCTGCCATGCTGCCCTGTGACGACCTGCGGCTGGGCGAACCGAAGGCGATGACCACTCCTGCCGCAGCTGGACCAGCTCCGACGGTTACAGGTGAGCCTGAGGCCTGCAACCTGGAGGTGGGAACGCGCCAATGGGTAAGTGCGTTACGGCGGTTGCGCCTATGGAGACCTTCCCCGGAGGTCTAGGGTATAAGTTTACGATTCCATTAGTGTCAGAATCACAAACTGTGCGCCTACAAAAAGATTGTCAATAACATCAGCGAAACATATTTTAGCGATTTACCATACTAACCATTAATATAAGTTACATTCAGAGGCACATCGATGGCTAAGGTTGCACGCCTACGTTGTTCCTCTGGAACCGTCAATAAATCCCCAGAAGTGAGTCGATGTCCTATACCGAAACACTGTGGCGTCGAAGCGCCACTGCAAACTATGCCCTGCTGCGTCTAGCCCGGAGGAATAGCTTCAGTGTCGTGCTTCGCAGTGAGCAGTAAAAGCGCTCGAGTATCCCACTGGAGATCTCGACAAATGCCGCCCGTTAGTCCTCCCCCCCGTTCCCCGCTGGCCCCTGCGCGCGCCTATGCGCACCGTTACAAGCCATAAATCCGCTTGGCGTTCAAACCTCGAGAGTGTACCGCACCTCGGTACTGATGATCGCTTTGTGCTGGCGTCGAGCAGGTGCGGTGCCGAAGGTGGAGCATCATGACGCTGGTCCTGGGGCACGTGAAACCGGTCGGTGTCCTCGAAGACGTGCGCTTTGTCGGCGAACGATTGGCGGCGGTGACTCCTGGTGCCGAACACCTTAGTCCTCAGCTTCCGCCCTGCAGGATGCTTGACCTTGCGGTGCTTCTTTTGGACCTCTTCGACATCGGGCTCTTTGTTCTCGGCCTCTTTGTTCTCCGGTTGCTCCGCCTGTGGAGGGGGCAGAGCCTGTTCGGCCGGGACGTCCGCAAACCTGGGCCCGCTGTAGCAGCGCGATCGAAAGATTTTATTTCGCAGCACTTTTGAAGGTCGCGCGAGACCATTCAAGATAATGTAAAACCAGCGGCAAGGACGAAATACCAGGAGAAGAACACGACGGTACCAGCTGAAATCTAAAAAGAAAGAGCTACATGGGAACGACTAATTGGAATAGTCTATTCGCATCTCACAAGCTCCGGGCCACGTGACCTGAGCATAAACGTGATATATGACGTCACTGGCACACCGCCGCTGTAAAATATGAATTAACGGCAAGCATCTGCCTGGAGTTCCATAAGTATCGCTATTTGCCATGTGTCAGAGGTTGACCCGTGTCCCTGGGGGCCTGTAACCAACGCCGTGGCGCTTCGCGGTATCACTACTGCCAGAACTAGTGACGTGCCTGTTGAAGCCGCGGAGGCTGTATCAAATGACGTCACACGTGACGTTTCCGCAGCGCTTGATACCGCAACGATTGCCGGGAGTTAAGGCCGCAATTTTATAACATGCCAGTATGACCAGAAATATGATCACTCGAGGCCGGATTTGTAGGCATTAGAAAAGCGCGTTTCAGGCGCCAAAAGTAGGCAGGCAAAACAACGTTTTTGGCCTCCGACGTCGGAAATACAGGCGCAATAAATTTTTTACATAAATGCAAATAAGTTCGAAAAAAGACATGCGCGACCTGTATGTACGACTGCAAACCAAAAAATCTTGTTCATGATGGCCATGAAGGGGCCAACAGTATAACATAGCCGCGTATGCCCCATAAGACTGCTGAACTAATGACAAGCATTTGGTATGAATTCAACAGGCACGCTACTCAGATTCATGTTCGATTGCCACTGTCGCTTACTCAAGCGTCGCGTATGGGGTAAACAGGCATGAAAAGGAATACTAGAAAGGTGGGAATATACTGATTAAATAAGCGCTAATTTATGCCTGCCTCACGCAATTAAATTAAGAGACGCAAAAAGAACAGCCAAATAATAAATGTAAGAGAGATGACGATTTATTTAAAAATTACCACATGCTTACATGAGGGCTGTTGATACAACTCTGGAAATGGCATTATCCGAATGGCAATACGCCCTAACACTGCCAAATACACTTACCGCCCATTTGAAGTGCACATTTTTGAAGAAATCTGTTTGGAGAGCACGCGGAATATAGTCTAAGAATCACTGTAAAAATATTGGTAAACAACCGAAAGCTCGCACCTCATCCAGATTTTCAGTTTCAGAATTGTGCCTCTTGTCACTGAGAATGAACATCTACGTTGAGAAATACTTTAGTATGTTATTGGAGAGTAGTGGTATCCTGGGAACATTCCACGGCTTGACCGAAACTGAAGTTCTGGATTGCTCACCAGGAAGGACTCCTGAAACTTCTTCAAGGACAGAAAATCTATCGTTCTTGTCCAAGGCACACTGTAAAATCGCACGTGCCTTTTGGACTAATGACCCTTCATGAACAGCGGCGTTCTTCGGTGTGCATAGAGAATTAGCAGTGCCAGCGCGACGGCATGTGCTGGCCGGCGTGTCCCATTTCATTGCTGCTAGCGATCGTTTTCTGGGAGTTTGTTAAACTAGAAGACTAGGTTGAACCTTATACAGTTTCCGAACAAATAATGTTGCCCAGTAACATGAATAATGGTCTCAAACTGGACGAAATTTTAGGCTAAATAGTGTTCATATAGGGGCCGATTTTGAAAATAGGCATGTAGAGGCATTTAAGCACAAACGCCAGAATAGTCATTTATAGGCACTATAAAAACACTATGAAAACCCTTCTTGTCCTCTAATTCATGCTCATATATCAAAGTGGGGCTAAAGGAGCACAAGGAAAAATTTGCCTAAAATTTGGTCTCGGTCGCGTCGCGTACTAGGACAAGCACATATGTTGAGATAGATTTCCTACAGCGTATCAGTATAGAAAGCTTTCACTTAGCGTTCGCGGTTATTTGTTCAAGTAACGAACATTGTTGGGACTTGTTTGTATCGATGCATTTGCTGCGACAGCGTTACTAGCCCGAGAAAACTTGACAAAAATATGGTTGAGACAGAGCGCTAGTCTTCATTTATCAGATTTTATAGAGATAAAACATGCGAAAATTCTGCGAGGTCTTTTACGCGTTCGTTAAGACTTGGAGGAGACATTAAAGGAGACATGTGCACATATTTGCCAGTAGGCCCGGCTGCACCACCGTCCTTCAATTCACATTCCATTATGCCCGTCACACCATCGGGAACCTGCTAACGGCTGTCTGCATACGCGAAGCCCCTTTTTATGCATACGCCTGCGGCGGCGCCTACCTCTGGGAAAATTTTCCGTGGCGCGTAACGCGCCGTCGTCAAGTTACTCAATCCGCCATTCACGTAAACGCTGTCACGTGACTGAGTGTGCCGTGACGACGGACGCGAGACGTCAAATTTTTCGTCTCATGAACAGTATAAGGCCTTAATAAGCTACCGCATTTATTTTGTCGCAGTAAGACTTTGATCTGGGCGAGTTGGTTCATAGCAATAGGAAGGCACAGCGCGACTGAGACATGGGGCGAAGAACACACACCACACACGAGCGCTGACAAACAATTGGATTTATTGTGCACCAATATATCCTAGCTTATACAAGGGTGCCTCTGCTATTTTTAGCGAGGCTTGAAAATTATGCCGACGCACTCTATGACGGTGCGGCCAAAGCATATTCTTACCATCGTCTAGGAGTGCACGACACTGTTGTTTGTGTTCTTCTTAATTGCCTAATTAGGCATGTTTAATCACCTAACATTTGAAGCGACGAACCTGGGCAAGAAAATTACTATGAGAAAGTTGTAGATCACTTTGCAAAACGGCTGATTAGACAGTTTCTAACCTTCTATCTATTAAGTATTAGTGTTTTTTCTGCTGACTGCAGATGTCCGCGAAATACGAAAGAAATACCACGTGACATGCCCGCTTCCACGCCGTATTCGCAGCGCTCCCAAACGTTCTGTGCGAAAAACGACCTCAGTCTTAGGGCCGGTTTGCTGCCTCGGCAGGGCGGCGACGATGGTGGTGGCAGTGCGGTGACGCATGTTATGCTAGTGGCAACACAAGCGATAACCGCTGCTTCTGCTTATGCGGTCATGAATTGTCGCGAGGGGAAGCACACGTTTGTACGCGGAACGTTAGGGAGCACTGCAATCATGGCGAGCCTAGGCGCGCGAGCGGGCATGTCACGTCGTATTTTGTATTTCGCGGGCATTTGTACACTCTTAATCTGGTTCCACATAGGTTCTAGCAGTAAGCGGAACTTTTTTGCAAAAAAGTTCCGCTTACGTAGTGCAGCATGCGTCCCAGATAACGCCTTGAGTAGGTGAAACAGTGTTTCAGTCATTGGTCACTGGCTCGAGTATGCTGCAGCGCTCCTAGGATATAGGTACTTATTCTAGGATCTAGGTACTTATTCAGTACCTAGATTCTAGAATGGAATTCACGCAGACCATGGTTAGCATCACCCATATTTCTGGCATAAATAAAAAGGTATGATACTTAAATGAGACAGGAAGCATTCAACTTATATATTTGCTGCATACCTGAACGGACGGCTTCGGCGTTATTTCTCAGTATAATATCATAAGAACGCTGAAAACAGCTGTTTTACTGCATTGTTATGCAGGTATGTTTTCGTGGAACACGCCGGTATTTGTGCTCCACGAAAACATGCTTGCGCATGTTTTATGATATTATACTGAATAATAACTACTGAGTCGTCAGTTCAGGTATACGGCAAGACATATAAGAAAATTTAATGCTGAGTTGTCCGACTTAAGTGTCATATCGGCTTAGTTATGCTAGACGTATGGGTGACGTTGACCATGGTCGGCATAAAAGATGCCTCGAGATGACCAGGAGCCATTCTTACATTCATTGGTAATTTAAAATTTTTTAGGTGAATCTGGAAACAGCTGTGCTATCAGAGAGGGCAAAATAGCACCAATAAAAAAACCTTCAAAGTCATGAAAAGGACCGCAGTAAAGGCTACAGCATTTCCATTTCGCTGTCATGCTTATGATTTGGTTTAGGTGCATGCCTGCATTATTTTTCATCATAACAAATCGCCACCCCACACCCATGTGTGAGGATAAAACTGATATAGGTGTTGCTATTGCTTTATGTGTGCATGACCTGAAGGAACTGCTACTCACAAAACAATATAGCTCAGAAAGCCTGCTGCCTTTCTGACTGGCAGTAAAAAAAAGAAAATATTTTGAACAATTTATTCCAGCGAGCACTTTCCCGCGCATGGTTAGGTGAAGAAAGTACAGTAAATATAAATAATACAAGGCCATCCCAACACACAAACAATAAGCCATAGTGCACAGCAATGCGGAATGAAATTTGTGTGCCAATAACATCAATAAATTAGGAATGAACTGGAGAACCAGAACAAATGACAAGTGAAACAGGTATTGACATACAGTATTCAGTTTGATCAGTTACTAGTTACGCAAACTTGCAAAGTTTCTGCTGTCAACGCAGAAAAACATCGGCAAGAAAGAAAAACTGTCCCTGGACGTAAGCTGCTCCTCAAGATGTTGGAATAAATTTTGCAAAGAGAGTCTTGAATGGTAGGTAGAATGCGCGACTCCAATTTCAAAGAACTATTGGGTTTGCGTAAATTCAATTCTCTTCATGCAGGCCTTTTCAGTTTTTGTAATGATCAAAAAGCCTTTGGCGAGCCCTTTGAATAAGAAAAATTTTAAACACCTTTCACAACAGTACTCACGACTGTTTTTGAACATCCATGTTCGCCCTTAGGCAGCCGATACAAATTGGACATAATGTCGCCATCACTGCGCGTACGAATATTCGCTTCTAATCAAGGGCCCAAGTTTAAAATTTCTGTACAGTTTTTTTTTATATTCTAACCCACTATATCTAGTCTGCACATAAGTTGCCTCAGGAAGTTGTGCAGGTCCATCACATTCTACATAGTGTGTCTTCTAGCGGTTAAGTGAAGAAAAAGTGGCCTTACTAATGGCACAGCTGTATTACTGATACCTGGATGCTATCCTTCGACATGCTTAGCAACACTACTGAGCCAATATCGCGAAAACTCAGTGCTTACGCAGCTACCTGAGCTGTGGGGCTCATGGTAGTAGCAGTTGTTCTGTTGCCGGAGCTTAGATCGAGAGCTGTGTTCTCATGGGGTTCACTTGGCCTTCTGAGGAGCCTTCACCACAGTGTCTTGACGCCGGAAGACTTGTTTGCATGGGCGACATCAAGATCTTCTGGCAATTCTTGGCAGCATTCTATATCTTCAGAAAACGGAAAAAGAAACATTCAACAAGTAAGTGTTGAAGCAGCAAAGAGAAAAGGACCTTAGCTTCAAATAATGAAATTTCTCTTTACAGTGTGCTTACTGATACGAGCTTGCAAGGGTGTGTTGAAAAAGTTTGAATTACCTTTGTGGCAGTTGTGGTGTCCTTGCAGCTCCAGTTGGCTGGCACGTGATAGAAAATGTAATCTATGTTTATATACACATTCTGATTAAAACGTCTCATACCCACCCGCCTACACACACACACACAATACCGTGGCGTGTATTGACGTGAAGCTATCGAATATTTTCGAAGTAGAAAATTTAATGGGAGCCGCCCCATTCCTCTTACCTTTGAACAAATCGGTGTGGGACTTTTTCGACGTGCGTGGAGACAGGGACGGTGAAGGGCCTTCTCCCTAATGCAAGATCACGTTGCGTGTCATTATCGAGGTGTCCAAGAACGAGCGGCCTGTCAATCTCGAGGCCAATGGCTGGAAAAAATGTGAAAACTCTTATCGGTACCTTGTTTTAGTTATTACGTTAACAGTACAGAACCATTACGTATTCACATAAAAACGCTCAGTACTTGGCATACAGAATCTAAATGTGTCGAAAGTGGTGCACCAGAAGTAATTTTCTGAGATAAATTAGTGCGAGCGCCTTTTAAAGAAATTACACCACACCACATGACACTGCACCAAACAAGGACACCCAGGGACGCATCAAACACCACTCCGAACCCCACTCCCTGTTGTCACAGACGTTAAAATACCGAATCATAGTGACTGCGCGTGATGCAAACTAGTACGTCGTACGCTGGAAAGACTGCCGACGCTAGACAGTCACCAGTCATGCAAGGAATGCTTTTGATAGGTCATTGTGGATTGTTCTAACACACTCATGCGAGCCATCCGAGGAAGCGAGCCAGGAACGTAACCAAGAGGGGGGTTGGGGGTGTTCAACCCCCCCCCGAAAATTTTCAATTTTCCTGGCGTATATATACGCGCACACATAAAAAGCTCACGCACGAACATACATAAAGTATGGTTGAACCCCCCTCCCCCCCCCCCCCCAAAAAAAAAAAAAAATTCTCGCTACGCCCCCTGAAGCGAGCGATGTCATTACTTGTTAATATGCCCGTAAAAGGCAGGGCTTACACATAAAACCTCAGTGAACCGCGCCTACAGCTAAGCGTATCAGACTGGTACAGTGTCCTTTTTTTTTCGTCGCGAGTGTTTGATCATGTGCAAGATTTCTCGGCGAAATCAACATATCAGCTGTACATGGCACACAATTTATGCTACTGACAGACGCTTGCGTATTCATCCTGCTAGCTAATGCACGCCCAAACCCCCTTCATTTCGTTGTGGTCGCATAAACTTTTAAGCCACACAACAAAGACTGAACTCACAGCCAGCGAGAAGAATGACGCAGACTGCAAGAGTTCCCGATTTTTCATCCGCCTTGCCGCTAATTCAAAAGCAGTATAAACGCTCGTCACTCACCTCTGTGATGCGAGTGCAGGATCACTAGTCCGAGGCTTCAAAGGCGAACTTGATAGCGATGGTCACAGAGCCTCCGGAATCATGTACAAACACGAACAAAGCTTCGGAAAACAACGCACATTCACCAGCAAAGAAAATGGCGCACGCTGTCTGTAGACCTATAGCCTAGTCGAGCACTCGTCAGTGCAACTACGTAACCACCGCAACGATCCGCCAGTGAAGATAGTGTCGGTGAGAGCACACGGACATGCTTTTTTCTGTTTGCAGGAAGATCCGCTGCAGATAGACATGGAGGCTCTGCAGTCGTTGTTTCACGAACGCCAGTCCCGCGTTTAGCGTGCGCTGTTCCGTTGCAGCACTATAGTTGTTTTCGAAATCGAAGAAAGGATTCATGGGAAGGCTTGACCTCCTCCCCGACGCGCATAAGCCGTATAGCTGGAACATTAGATCTTCTTTTCCCCAACCACTCTCTCTCTCTCTCTCTCTATGGCGTCGGTTTGCAGCCGTAAGTGGAACAACCGTGAAAGCACGCAATGCGGTAACCGGAACAAATCGCTGAGTTCGAGTACACATGTCGCGTTCCACTTAACTAAGCAAAAACAGCCGTGATCCACATAACACCTCCGTCTGTTATGGTTAACGTGTGTTTGTGACTGCTTTAACTGGAACCTATGTGGAACAAGATTAAAGGGACCCGAAACGGTTATTTGAAGCTTTGTCAGCGTTTAGGCTAGAGCATCATCGAACCATTGGCACCACAAATTTCGCTGCACGCCGTGTACCAAGGCGGCTACGGCCAATTATATCATACCCTCCTTCTTACCCCTGCCTTGCCTCCTCAACTCATGATACACGCTGGCATCGCTGGCGATCGCAGAGCTCATGTGAGCACACTCGATGATTTGAGCTTCGCCCGGTGATGACCTCTGAGACTGCACGCCGACAGGTTGCGTGCATCTCGGAGACCATAGCCCCAGTGCGCCCGGCAGCACGCACGCCGTCTGGCAACAGAGACATCGCGGAGGGGTTGATATCTGCTCCGACAGGTGCCGCCACCCTACCAGCCAATTTTTCGTGCGCGCACACCGCAGCCAATCAGATCGTGCGCAGACTGCGTGTCATACTGGGGAGGGGCGGTTGAAAACGCGTTGGGCTGAGCCGCAGTGATCTGCAGCGATTCGCAGCTTTATAGCGTTGTAATCAATTACACAGTGTACGCAGAGAGCTTAAATTAGTCTGTAAATGAGCCTTAGGACTTGGTCTACTGGCTCAATGTGTTTGTACAAAATCGTCAAAACCGTTTCAGGGTCCCTTTAAGAGTGTAGTAAGCAGAAAAACGCTAATAATTAACAGATATAAAGTTCGAAACTTTCTAATTAGATGTTTTGCAAACCGATCTACAATTTTTCTCAATAGATTTCTTGATTAGCTTCGTTGCCTCATATGTTAATTAATCATGCCTAATTTGGCAATTAAGCGGAAAACAAAAAGATAGTGTGACTAACTCGAGACGTTAGTAAGCAACATGCATTTAGTCGCATCGTCATAGAGTGCGTTGGCATATTTTTCAACCCTGGCTAAAGACAGCTGGGGCACCCTGCATATGCGCACAAACTTGACAAATGACACATCAGTTGTCAAACAACTGATGCGTCAAATGATGTTATCTTGTTGCAAAATAAATCCAGTTGTTAGTCAGCGCTCGTGTGTGGTGTGTGTTCTTCGTCCCTTGTTTCAGTCGCGCTGTGCCTTCCTATAATTTGTTAGATTCTGAATCTGACCGTAGTGGTCGGGCTGTTCGGGCGAAACATAGGTTATGGTCTTATGCGTAATTGTGTGTAAAAACTATTAAATTCTGCAAGTAATTGTATGCTGTCTTCCTCGGGTATTCATTATTTACATAAAATCATGCTTAGCTCGGATCCGGAAGAGCAACTCTGGGCCGTCCAGCTGGCCGAAAATGCCGCGACGGCCCAAGGGCTACTGATGGCCGTTTAGGCGGGGACCTGGTCCGCAAACCGCTGGACCCAATAAAGTTATCTCTATCTCTCTTTCAAGACTGGTTATTGTAAATATATGAATAGCACAGATTATAGGCATCTTAGAGACTTTTGTTGTGGCCGCAAGGCAGCCTCGTGGTACAATAACAGAGGAGTGAAAATAAAGCAAGGTGCCTGATGTATGAGAAGTGTACCTTGGCGTGGCATCCTCAGTGCCTGTCAGGAGAGAGACGCGCCGCACTACTTTCTTGATGATCCTTTTAGGCTGCTTGAGGATGGACGCCTTGCGTCGAAGATCCCCCTGAATTCGGTTGCTGCATGTTCACGGTACGGAAAATAGGGAGTTTATGAAGAGTCACTGGAAAGCCCTGACAAGAAAAAAAACAAAAAAAAAAAAAACTTCGTGATATGCCTAGACAACGCTGCCACGGAGCATGCGAGTCGAATGTTTCGCAGCATGTACCAGGCAGCCCACGAGGCTCGTATAGATCGTCCATCTTGGGGATTGTATGGATCGCTCTCTCCTGCTACTCTGTAGTGCGCACATTTTTGCGTTTATTTTCGACCATGCAGCGGGTAATATCGTGCAATATTAATGTGTTTAAGTACTACGCTGGACACAAGATGTGCCAAAATTCAATCACCAAATCAGTATGATGTGTAGTGTGAGCTTAACATCGGCGCAGTGATGTCATAAGAAAGCATGGCGTCAAGGGGTCCGTGCACAGGTGTATAGAAGTACACAGATCTACAGAAGTAAGCAGCTGTCTAAATAGAGTCAGTAACTCCAGGACCCATAGATCGCATTTACACATACCCATCCTGAAAAATGGCCTAGATTGGGCACATGCAGCCATGTGTTGTGTAACGAAGTGCAAATGAGCTTTAGAAAAATTAAGGAATTTGCTTACCACTTGCTACCCCAATAAAATGTATGTGTATGTACAGATAGCTCAGAGCAGATACTATGTAGTTCAGAGAAGACAGGTTCAGGCGAAGATGGAGGTCAGCAGTGATGAAAAATTGTTGCACAGAGAATGTCGCCGAAGTCAACGTATTGTGAGGGAAGCAACACCTTTCAGGACAGTTGCTGCTCTTGAAGCGCTGGATCAGCGGCGACATTCCCTGTTTAAAATTTTTAACACGAAAGCGTTATCGCTGTCATGAACAAGCGCGAGGGACGTAAATCGTTTGTACACGGAACGTTTCGGAGCACTGCAATCACGGCTCGCACAGGCACGCAAGCGGGCATGTCACTTAATATTTTCTTTTTGTATTTTGCGGGTATTTGTAATAAGCAGAAAAATACCAATACTTAATGGATAGAAAGTTAGAAAATGTTTAATCAAACGTTTAGCGAATCCGATCTGCAACTTTCTCATTGAAATTTTTGGCCAGATTCGTTGCTTCAAAAGTTAGTTGATTAAAGTGGCCTAATTAAGCAATTCATCAGAACACAAAAATAATCTGACTTACTCCAGGCAACAGCCAGAAACTTGCATTTGGTCGCGTCGTCATTGAGTGTGTCGGTATATTTTTAAACTCTGGCTAGAATTAGCTGGGGCACCCTGTATACATCTCTTATATATGAAGTATTCTCTTGCAGAGCGTGCGTTAGCGTCAACATGCCAAAATCCCATGCATGATTTCCAAATGGCGTGCATACTTAACAGCATAAGCGTGTCATACAGTATGCCTACTGTCACGGTGAACCGATAGACAACGTATTCCATAAGGTGTTAAAGGTAAGTCTTTCTTTAATGTTCGCTCTGTAATGTCGCCAATGACATGTACCGTCCAAATAGGAAAAAAAAAAGTGATCAACACGCTATGGCTTTCAACATAAGAGACAAATAAATAACAGATCACAGGACAAATAAGCCCTTTCCTGTAGCCATGTTTTTACAGGGCGTGAACTAGTGCGTAGCTGAAAACAAAGGCATTTGCTGTTGGTCGCACTCCGCTGTTTTAATCCTTTTAAGAACATCTTTTCCTGGGCATTTTCCATACATCGTAAGATACATCGGCACAGGTAGCATAACATTGATAAGATCCTTATATAGTTATCTTTTTGTCACCGCACTAAGGCTACTGCAAAAAAAAAGAAGAAAAACGTACTGTAATATGTCAAAAGCCGACACAACTTCGCGCTGATAACCATGAATGCCGGTACGCCCTAGCACAAAAAGAAGATACAGCAAATTCGGGTGGATAACAGTATAATCTAACTTGCAGTATAGTACGTAAGAAAGAATGGCTCTGATCTCACAGAAAAAAAAAGAAAAAAAAATTATCTCTGCATCTCGAATAAATGTCCATCTCTCACTATTCCTGTGGTACTGTATTAAATCCTAAATAAACTGGTATAAGTTCGTATGACCTTAGAGACATTTGGAGAAGGATGAATGGGACTCGGTATAAGGGTCGGCATCGATTTATTCCGAAAGGTGGCTAATTAACGCAGGCCCGTATGCTACGCAGCTGCACGATAAGTTAGGAATCACCAACACACTATGTAGAAGTGCACAACACACCAACCGCCAAGTCAAACTGAAATCACTCATGCCGCGCAGATCAAAATTATTTAAGCGAGATTTATAATTAAGAGACAAAAGGAATCAGTCGAGTGCGTTTACGCTTCCCCCGAAAAATCACAAAACTGTACAAGCTACTCTGTCTATGCAGGGTGCTTCAGCTAACTCGCGCCAAGTATAGTTACATTGCGATAGGCAATTATATGGACACTCTCAGCTGATTTTTGCCGTCGCCGTCATGCCCCGGATATGTATATGTATAAATATAAAAAAAGGCATCAAGAAAAATAAATCAGAAGAAAAATCCAGGCCATCTCCACGAAGTGAATGCTGATGAGTGGGGCGAAGCTCCAACGCTTATCGGTAAAACCGTGAAACATTCGCCGACACATCATGTAAAGACGTGACACACAATGATACATAATGATATATGATGATATTTTACTTTACGGGACCACAAAGAAGGGTTGTTCCCAATGAGCTCTGTGACCCGTTTCCCTTTGAAGATTACAGCTTTGTGGTCAGTGAAGTACGTGGCAATGTCGATACAGGTCCCTCTGATGGTGGTGGGACGCTTACAGTCGTACGAGCTGCACCAGAGATCGTAACGGGACATCATGCGTGGTACTACATAGCCGCTCCGGTGCTTTTGCCTCTGGGGTTTCATGATGAGTAGCTGCGTAGAGACGTTCGCTGACTGAGCTCCCGGCGAAGATGGCGGCGCGCCATCTAGCGGGCGCCCTTTCACTTATAGCACAGCCGATGACGCTGACATGATGGCAGTGTCATCGTCATCGCGCTAGCGCGGCAGCACAGCTGCGCCTCTAGCGGGAGCAATGTGAACTAGCGTACAGCCGATGACGCTGACATGATGGCAGCGTCATCGTCATCGCCATCTAGTGTACACGGCGCCAGGGACATAGCCCCGGCTATAGGAGCTCTGCCCCTAAAAGAAAAAAATTACACCATTTCCCGCCAAAGGGAACCATGTGTAGATGTGAAGTAGCGGGCGTTAACGCTTACACTGGCGGCGGCGTTGACGCTGGCGCTCATCGCAGCGTTGCGCAGGAGAGAAAACTGGGGTGGCGCAAAGCACGCAGTGATGGAGCGGTGTTTCCTACTGGAACATGCCAATAGCTGCTAATGGGCAATGAGAGACAGAAGACTCCGACTGGACACAGAGACCCGCAGTCCGCTTTTAGTTAACGCGCACGCTGCGAATTTTTATTGTTCAACAACGCACAGGAGGAATCTCCCACCGGCACCACCTTGCAGGTCAAAATCTGGTGCCATATATACGGGGTGGCCAGTGAACGGTTGTGCAGCGCGAGCAGTCGGTTTTTTCAACCAAGAAACTCGCTAACGAGGAGCTGTGGGATGATACTCTCCGCGACGGGCCTCCCGAGGTCCTCCGAGCCGTAATACAGCGGGCCCGACTCGTCGCTGGAGTCATCTTAGGGACCCCGGACTAGGGGTTCCTTCCACGCACTCCTTCGCCATTCAAACATCAATAAAGACGTTTTACTTTCTCGCGCTAGCGAACGCTGCCTGCGTCGGCGTCGCGAGACGAGAGAGGGGGGGAGCGTATGAGAGGAGAGAGAGGGGGGGGGGGACGCGCATGCGCAGTGGGAGTGTGGACGCCGCGGGCAGGGATGCCTAGAGGAGAGAGGGGGGGAGCGTAGGAGAGGAGAGTGAGGGGGGGGACGCGCATGCGCAGTGGGAGTGTGGACGCCGCGGGCAGGGATGCCTAGAGGAGAGAGGGGGAGAGTGTAGGAGGGGAGAGAGGAGGGGAGGCGCATGCGCTGTGAGGGCGTGGTTGCCGCGGGGAGGGATGCCTACAGGAGAAAGAGGGGGAGAGGAGGTTTTCTTTTTTAATTTTTTTTTGAATGGATTTGCGCAAGCGCAGTAAGGGGAGGCCACGCGGCACACCACCACCACCGCCACCACCGGATTAAGCTTCGCCATAAGATGCTTCACATCTAAAACAAGCGAAACAGTCTGCCTTACTGCACTCAGACGTACTTGAACGCGCTTTTTATCTGTGACACCATTTCCCTCTCTGGCGCCGCTCTTAAATCGCAAGAGTGGTGTCACTGTCTAGGATCAGTGAACTGAAGTACTGCCTCATCATACTAACGATCGCCGACGAGGGGGCAACACCAGCGGACTTTTGAACAAACACCATCCGATCAATCAGTGTCTGCTGTGGAACCGCGTCCGATACAATGTTGCAAGCGTGACCCGAAAAACAGCCTGTGACAGAGGCCCACGATACTCAAGGGAACAACATGGGCTGCATGCTAAAGCCAGAGACTCTGCTAAAACTTAGCGAGTGGAATGCTTCACAACGCTGTGCGCAGCTGGTGGCGAGATGGTTGCATGGAGTAAACCTATGCTTAGAATTCTGTGAGCACGGTACAGTATCACACTAATTTGTACATTAACGAACATGACGTCGAGTGTAAAACTTGAATAGTTTGTTGATGTTCGCTAGTACAACCGCACAAATAGATAGCTCGTAAGCGAAGTTTCCGCCTTCTTGGTACGATATATAATTGTAGTGTTTGGTACATAATATATAGACAAAGATGTGAAGAAGACAAAATAAAGACAAGCGAATTTCAACATTGTTTATGTAAAATCAAGATAGGATCAGTATTACAAGAACTGCAATTCAGAAAGGAACCACAGTTGTTTTTTCAATAGGAATAAGGAAGATGTACTAATGTAGTTTTTGGAAAGCTTATGAATTGGTGCAGATCAGTGGATTTACACAATTTTTGTGGCACATACCCGTTTAGGATAGTTTCTGATAGGCACCTATAAATATATATATATATACAGGGTGTTTCAAGAAATGTGTCCACTATTTAAAAAAAAAACCAGCAAAATGCGGAAGTTGCTCGCTGTCTTCACAATTGCTCTTTCTGTAGCGGCAGGCATCTTAAGATGGTTGAAGACATGATTTGGGATAGTAATTAAGAAAGTTAAATTTATTAACTTTTTAATTAGCGGAGTTAGGTGGTTAAGTCCAATGGGAGAATTGAAGTCCTTCATGCGAAGAACCCATTTCAGCTTTGAGATTTCGAAAAAAGCGGTCTCTATTAATTATTGTGGTGTAATGAAGTTCACGCAAATTCCAATGGTGAAACCGAAACCCAAGCACCGATGAGCGCAACAAGCAGACGACTAGAATGACGTCATTGTTCAAGACAACGGTTACAGAGGTGCAGTGCGTCCCCGTTCGTTAACGTATGTGCGTCATGCGTGCTACTACTGCGGCGCAGGCCCACCAAAAATGAAGACCAAAACTGTCGCCATCAGACGGGTATGTGCCACGTGCTGTCAGAAAACTATCATCATAATGTACGTGTACGTGCAATAAAGATAGGGTAAATCTCTCCACTCACCACTCACTGGCCCACTAAAGATGAAGACCAAAACTGTCGCCATCAGACGGGCGCCACTGTTGCCTATCAGAAAACTATCATCATAAACGGGTATGTGCCACAGAAATTGTGTAAATCCACTGCTCACCACTGGTGCACGAAAAATGACGAAGACAGCAGTTAGCCCAATCAATAGCTGCGAAGCGACGGAGGCGAGCCAAGACCATGGGTACGTACAATGAGAGAATACAAAAGAACGGGAAAGGCAACTGTGGCTGCGGGAAGACCCCGAAGCGATTGAAGGCCCACGCCAACGACGACGCGCCGGTAGATCCATATCAGAGGTGCGAATGCTTGATTTCAGCGCGAGGTTCTGTCTCTGGAGTTTGGACATTTGTGTCGCGTCTGTGACTGTCTGTGGTTTAACTCGAACCTCTCTGTGCTGAGAATCAATGAAGAAATCACATAGTTAAAGCCTAGCAACGACTCAGAAGCAACCTAGAAACAACCTGCATCACCTCGCTAAAGCCTAAAAAAGCAGAAAGCGACCAGGATTAGTCTTCAAAATCCTGAATTTTCGCTGTGTCAAGCCTTGCGCAACTTAGTGGAAGCTTCACAATATTTTTGTAAGTTAAATGTCGTAAAAGGGATTCTTCTTCTGCCTTCAGAAGCAGCTATAAAATCCGTCCAGTCTGTTGATTTTTTAATGCGAAGCATTTCCCATGGCCGTTTTCTTAACTTGATATATCCAAAAATTGGTGCGATGAAACATTTCTGCATGACCAACATAAATGACAGGTGGTAATATGAAAATCATGACGTGCATGTCATGTACAACATGACTTACATGCCACGCTCATGATGCGCTGACGGCCGTTTCGCTAGCTTGAGATATACCAAATTTGGTATTGCGTGACGTGACTGTGTGACGAACATAAATGCCAAGTGGTCATATGGAAATCATGACATGTGATGTACAACATGACTTGCATGCCACGCTCATGGCGCGCTCGCGGCCGTTTCTCTAGCTTCATATACACCAAAATTGGTATTGCGGGACGTGACTGTGTATCGAACATAAGTGGGAGGTGGTAACATGAAAATCTTGGCATGCATGTCATCTACAATGGTATTTACATGCCACGCTCATGGTGCGCTTGCGTCCAGTTCGCTAGCTTGATATACACCAATATTGGTGTTGTGCGACGTGACTGCATGACGAACGCAAATGACAGGTTCCTAAAATGTAAACCATGGCATCCATATTATGTACAGCATGATTTTGCTCCTTGCTGGCTGCTTCGAATCGATTCCCACAGTGCGTGGGATCTGCCGGTTTTTTTCCTAAGCAAGACTTCCTGTGACTGACTGACGGACATCACAAATGACCGTGATGGCTGGTTAGCCGTTCACTGCAGTATCGTACAGTTTCCTCGTCTCGTTTAATAAATCCTTCTCAGTGGACATGTATAAAGAGTAAATGACAAGACTAATAACTGGAGCGCTGCGACTGATGAGCATAGCAAGGTGTGTGTTAGCACACCTTAGTTGTTGCGATCCAGAAAATAACTGTCATTCCTTGCTGGCTGACAGTCCTTGCTGACAGTCCATGCGTTCTTATTGGTGTTTATAGTATGTAAGCCGATAGCATGTATGTAGCTCACGATTCAAAGAATAATATGTACGCCGACGATTCAAAGAAAAATGATTGCTTGGAAGTGTGTCTTGTCTTCATGGCGTGCCTGTCTTTATAACAATGCGCTAATCACGGCGAAACTGTGACAGTTACTAGTTCGGCGCTTGTCCTGTGTACATATATGTTCTGGTGTGGTCCCATTATGGCTGCTGTTATAATGACGTATAACATGCGTGTTCACGTGTTCTGCATCTTCCTCGACACAGAGCGCACTTATACAGCGTACCTTGGCGTTGTGTCGATTTGCATCACTGGCGACCCAGCACTCTACGGGATCCGGATCCTCAAGGCCGGCACGATGACGCTTCCAGAGAGCGACAGCAAGCTCCTCGTACAGCAAAAGGGTGTCCACCTTTGAAAAAGATCGTTGGGCACGTCAACACCGACGCTGTTATACGACTATTTTTTATTGTTGCTTGGTTCGTTGACACAGGTTAAGATACGTAGCTGCGGTGTCAGTAAAAATGTTGGTTTGCCGTGTATTCAAGGACGTCACTTCTATAGCTAGGCCTATATAAAACGTTTCTAGCCCTACTACACCGACCCTATACCACGTTTCAGTAACGTCGCGCACGTGGTACCTCTTCAAGAGCCTTGGCGCTGCTCTTCGACAGACGTGCAAACCACAACTTTACTAATGTTTCTTTAGGAGGTTCTGCCTTCAGAGTTTTCTTCGTTGCATTTCATTTGTTTCGCCTTGAAAAACGACATGCACTCCTCAACGCGACTGCGTTATCCCCACAGACATCTGAACGCAGCAGAAATCTAAGCCAGTACGGCTGTAAGTGGCAACAGTTCACATTTATGTGGTTAATGCAGCGCTAATGTAGTTATTGTGCAGGTCTTGGTGTAGTTATAAATCCTGCGAGTAATGCAGCTCCACTACGGTGAAGCCTGAGGAGGTGCGTAGCACGGGAAATCCAGCAATTCCCTTGGCAATCGTGCGCTTGCGAGGCGGTGGCGCCCTCTCTAGCACGACGTGGGTGTCAGCCGGATGTTTCAGAAGTGTTTCTCGCGATTTTAGGTGGATTATTGCGAATACTTCTTTGTTATTTCTATAGTTTGTTATTTTACACCTCGTTAGTTTATTTTGCACTAGTTTTGAGCATTGTTAGCCTTGTTTTAAGCCTGTTTTGACTCTATTGAGCACTGCGTGACCATGCGACATGAGAAAGAAGATGGACCACAAGCCGGGTCCCTAAAGTGCTACGCACTTCTAAACTACGCCATAGTGAAAGACTCCGCATAAATTAGGCGGCCGTGAGCATCCGTACTGTGCACCTAAATCGAAGCGCGCAATCGTTGTTGCTCTGTGGCAGCTGTGGACGGGATCAAACGGGCGACCTCGAAACTAGATAGCTCTACGTCAGAGCCGCTGTACTACCACGACGGGTCTCTAAGACAACGTAAACCACATGGGTACAGAGGAATGCAGAGATGTGAACCTCGGATGAAGGTCCCATAGCGTCGTCGGTAACGGCGCTCTCCAAGCATCGCTGAACGTCCTGGAGCCCGTACTCGCGCACGTAGTTGCAGACCCGCTCCGCGAGGCACGTAACAAGCACGGCGACCAGACTCTGTGGCAGCACCAGCGAGGCCAGGAACGTGGCGGTCGTAAGGATGGCCAGCATGGGCCGTGCGCGCCCTCCGAATTGGCCGACCAGCGCGCAACTTAGCCGGGCCCACCGTTACCGTGTCGTCACCCGCCAGCACAAGCAGAAGCAGCAGCACGGCCGTGAGCACGTCCATCTGAACAGTTGGTTGCAACGTGCATTCGTTTAAACTGACTACCTCCGATGCCCTGTCTGCATTAAATGCATAGAATTCCTTTAGCCATTCGCCTCGCATGACCGACTGAAAGCAAATCTAACCACGAGTGGCCCCCCTTCCACCGCCAGGAAAAACAGCCAGCAGCCGCGCGCGCGACACACACACACACACACACACACACACACACACACACACACACACACACACACACACACACACACACACACACACACACACACACACACACACACACACACACACACACACACACACACACGCACACGCACACGCACACGCACACACACACACACGATCACGAAGAAGTCCGTGTATCCTCTCCCACGTATAGACGACGCCCTGGATCGACTCCACAGCGCGCAGTACTTTTCGTCGATGGACCTAAAGACCGGCTATTGGCAAATCGAGGTCGACCAGAGAGACCGAGAGAAGGCTGCCTTTATCACACCAGACGGCCTCTTCGAGTTCAAGGTCATGCCCTTCTGTCTTTGCTCGGCACCTGCGACGTTCCAACGTGTTATGGACACTGTACTGGCCGGCTTGAAGTGGCAGACCTGCCTTGCGTACTTGGACGACGTCGTTGTGTTTTCATCAAACTTCGACGAACATCTCCGGCGCCTTCAGGCTGTACTTCAAGCAATCAAGGCCTCCGGACTCACCCGAAGCCAGAAAAGTGCCGCTTCGCATACGAGGAACTTCTGTTCTTGGGTCACGTCATCAGCAAGTCTGGAGTTCGCCCCGACCCACGGAAAACAGCTGCCATCGCTGCCTTCCCGCCGCCCACCGACAAGAAAGCCGTACGCCGATTTCTCGGCTTGTGCGCCTATTATCGACACTTCGTCAAGGAATTTTCGCGCATCGCCGAGCCACTAACTCAGCTCACGAAAAACGACGTGGAATTCAAGTGGGGAGCGGCGCAAGTTGAAGCATTTCAAGAATTGAAACGACGCCTGCAGACGCCTCCAATACTTGCGCATTTCGACGAACACGCCGACACGGAAATCCATACCGACGCAAGCAGCGTAGGACTCGGCGCCGTTCTTGTCCAGAGAACTGCCGGCGTGGAAAGGGTTATCAGTTATGCTAGCCGGTCGCTATCCAAGGCAGAAGCCAACTATTCCACAACAGAAAAGGAGTGCCTTGCCATCATCTGGGCAACGTCAAAGTTTCGCCCCTACCTCTACGGCAGGCCCTTCAAAGTTGTGAGCGACCACCACGCCTTGTGTTGGCTAGCTAACCTGAAGGACCCTTCAGGTCGTCTCGCAAGATGGAGTCTGAGACTTCAAGAATTCCACGTTACCGTCGTTTACAAGTCCGGACGAAAACACTGACGCCGACTGCTTGTCTCGCGCCCCCCGTCGATCCGCCGCCGCAGGATGACCAGGAGGATGACTTCTTCTTGGGATCCATAAGTGCCGATGATTTCGCCGAACGACAGCGAGCCGACCTGGAACTCAGAGGCCTTGTGGAGTACCTCGAAGGCAAGACCACCATTGCTCCAAAGGCATTCAAGCGAGGACTCGCGTCGTTTTTCTTGCGAAACGGCGTTCTCATAAAGAAGAATTTCTCGCCACTTCGAGCAAAGTACCTCCTCCTCGTGCCTTCAGCATTGCGACCAGGAAATCCTGCAGGCTCTACACGACGACCCGACGGCTGGACACCTCGGACTTTCCCGCACGCTCGCCAGAGTACAGGAAAAGTACTACTGGCCGCGCCTTGCCGCCGACGTCGCTCGCTACGTAAGGACGTGCCGAGACTGTCAGCGACGGAAGACACCGCCAACAAGACCAGCAGGCTTCCTTCAGCCGATCGAGCCTCCTCGGCGACCGTTCCAGCAGATCGGGATGGACCTCCTGGGGCCGTTCCCAACGTCGACTTGCGGAAATAAATGGATCGTCGTAGCCACCGACTACTTCACCCGCTACGCCGAAACAAAAGCCCTGCCCAGAGGCAGTGCCGCCGAGTTAGCCAAGTTCTTCGTTGAGAACATCGTCCTTCGACACGGCGCCCCAGAGGTTCTCATCACCGACAGAGGTACGGCGTTTACGGCTGACCTAACCCAGGCGATCTTGGCATACAGCCACACAAGCCACCGCCGGACCACCGCGTACCACCCACAGACCAACGGCCTGACCGAGCGTCTAAATAAGACCATCGCCGACATGCTGGCCATGTACGTCGACGTCGAACACAAGACGTGGGACGCCATCCTTCCGTACGTGACCTTCGCATACAACACGGCCGTGCAAGAAACGACGCAGATGACGCCATACAAGTTGGTCTACGGACGGAGACCGGCAACGACACTCGACGCCATGTTACCAAACGAGACGGACGAAGAAAACATCGACGTGACCGCCTACCTACAGCGCGCCGAAGAAGCACGACAGCTCGCCCGCCTGCGGATCAAGAATCAGCAGACGACTGACAGCCGCCGCTACCATCTTCGACGACGCTTCGTGGAATACGTACCAGCCCGGCGACCGCGTTTGGGTGTGGACGCCGATACGCCGACGTGGACTTAGTGAAAAACTTCTTCGGCGATACTTCGGGCCATACAAGGTGCTTCGATGTCTCGGTGCTCTGGACTACGAGGTCGTCCCGGACGGCATAACGAACTCTCAACGGCGCCGTGCGCGACCTGAAGTCGTCCATGTCGTGCGCTTCAAGCCGTATTACGCGCGTTAGCAAACCTGAGGACTGCACTAATTGATTAATTATTGTACTTTCTTTCTTTATTGTTGTGATTTATTGTTGCATGCATTTGCCCCCGTGTTCTGTTTTAAGCATCGGGACGATGCCTTTTCAGAGGGGGGGCATTGTCACGCGCTATTCTTATTTTCACTTTTGTTGTATTCGGTTTTCGCCCACAAAGACCGTCCGCAAAGCTCAACTCAAACCGTGCCTTATTGTTCTACAACCTTCGCGATTATTGTAGATCGTTTTGTTACGATTGCGCGCAAGACGCGACCACTCGGGATTATTCCAGAGCGTGCGCGATGACCAGTGATAAGGCTAGAATGTTCGACGCGTGATGCATAAAAGCCGGCGCGCTCCAACGATGTTCAGTTGATCGACGGCCGACGCTCTGTTCGCCGCTATCAGTGCCAGCGTGTATTGCTGTAATCCTACTTTCCGTTTACCGGCCACAAGTTCGGCCTAATAAACAGTTTCATCTTGGACACGTCGCCTGCTGCCTTCGTTGACGTCACGACCACGTGACAACATGACCAATCATTCATGTTCGTCATACAGTCATGCTATACCATACCAATTTTGGTATAAATCCCATTAACGATACGGTCAGGAGAGCACAAAGTCGTAGGCGGCTAGATAGATAGATAGATAGATAGATAGATAGATAGATAGATAGATAGATAGATAGATAGATAGATAGATAGATAGATAGATAGATAGATAGATAGATAGATAGATAGATAGATAGATACGCTCAAACTCGCCGAAGTTCGCTAAGAAATGCTTCGCATTTAAAATATGAGTGACAAGGGAGCGGCAAAGGTGGGCCCCTATTCCAGGATTCCAGTGGCCATTGCTCTACGCTCAGCCTGATCCAACAGACCCTTCAAGAACCCCACGTCTCAAATATATCTCACGCATGTCATCGATGTGCAATGGCAGAATGGGGTACGTGTCCGCGTTGCTTGTCCTTTGGACCCAGCGGCAGCATTTCCGACAGGCGTAGCACCGCTTGCTAGGAAAAGCGGTATCACGGCAGGAGTTCCGCGTCGTTATACGCCTCTATGGGATTCTGCAGATCTCTGATAACTGGCCGTAAAGGCGGCGCGTAACGACATGCTTCATCCTGTGTAATTTCTTGCACACGGCCAGCAAAATTCGCGAAGTCGGCGAGACTGCCGCAGTACTCGGCCATCTTGTTTGACGAGAAAGATGCGAAAGTCGCCCTTAAGGTATAGCCAGTAACTGTACTTTACTTTTCTGTTGTAAACTGGCGATTTAAGTCTACCTTAAATACAAGATTGCTCTGTAAAACGCGTTAAAGCGCCGATCGGTTACTTAAGTCATACGTTAAGGATAAGTTTCGTTTGTGAATATGGCCCTGAGTCTTTTGTTTGATTCAAAAATATCTTCGAAAACATAAACGCAAAAAAAATTCACTCTAAGCTCTCGGTTACCGTCAACGTTGGCGGTGACACACTGTAATCTCAGTTATGTCAATGTCCAAATGCTGAGATCCTGTGTGTGCGTGTCCGGGTACTACGGCAATTTTTAACGCGTCGAAGATTATCACGTTGTTGTGACGGTGGAGCACGCAGAACGCAAGCTGGTGAAGATGAAACTTTGTATCGGGCGAACTCGTGCCAAGTAAAACGGAAGACCCAAAGTGCACGCACTACTCGCCGAATAATGAAAGCGGTGAGCACACACTTCCTGATCGAACGTCCCAGCATAATCACTGGTACTTGTGTACTCGCGAAATGTTGAGTCTGATGGAGTGAACTGATCGTCTCGCGCCCGCAATCTTCTCATAACTCTCTAAATCAATCGCGAAGGTTCTCACGTGTTCTGGCGTTGCCTGCGCCATGTTGTAAAGCGCGTAAGAGCTTTTCCAAGTTAAGCCTAGTCACATGAACCTAATGAAACAAGCACACGTGGCAAATTGCATACACTATATAAGAAAACTGCATAGAAAAGTGCAAACCTATGACGTTACTTACAGAATAAATACATTTCATGTCTTTAACCATCATTATGTATGCATTTTATGTATTTCCAACCATCACCTCACATACCTAATTTAAATTTACCCTTTCCAAATCGCAATAGCATTTGTTTGATAAATGATGTCTAGGAAAAAGTAGCAGAGCTGACTACATGTTTACGTCTATCGCGTGTACCACTTGTGCTCCCTCTTGGAAGACTCCCTCTGCCCATGCGAATGGTGGCTGTCAAATGATACGGCACATTATGCAACAAAAAAAATAATAATAAATAAAAAAAGGCCCCCCTGCTCTGCCGTACGCGGAAACGGTACACTAACAACTTTAGCTACAAGAACGTGAGTTTCTACCTGTATTTTTTTACATATATGCTGTTCATGAAATGTCGTTTGTGCACCTGTTGCATTAAAAACGGTTGCAATCCTTGGCTATTCATTACTATGAATTCTTTGCTTCAAAACTAATAACCCATGACTTGCGAACTCTCTTCTCTTTCGATGCCGTAGTGATGGGAGTTGCAAGCTATAGGTCATAGCAGCTAGATCTCTATTCTAGCACAAAAAAGACTAGGGTTACGCGAGGGTAAATTATAGCAGTCTATATGACTTGAGTGTTTGCCTTTGGTGTCTCCCGCTAAAACGATGCGCGCCTGTTGGTACGCATACCGAGAGGTAGCTGGAGGCAACCTGCTCGTGTCCCATGATTCCCAAGAAGGGAAGAGCGATGACGGGCAGGAAGGCCAGCACAGGCTTTGGCATGACACGCATGAGCCACCAGGACATCATTAGCAGGACGCAGTAGAAGCACTTGCTCTCCTGCGTGGTGGCACCACCGTCCCGTTATGGACTACAGCGTATATGGCTAGGGTTCCATGTATTTTGACTTTACCTCAACGAGAACCTAAGCGCCACATAAAGAGGACTAACCCCACCACTCACCGCCGGGCTGGATAGGGGGTAAGGTTGAACTGATTCTTACACCGTGGTTGAACTCGAGGGGATCAATGTCACCCATATCGACCACAAGGCCATTGTAACCACCATCAAAACTAAGAAATAATGACCCACTCGTCAAGACAATAAACGTGTGTGCGCACCTTTCGTCACTATGACCACAAATCAAAAGGATAAATGAGTTCACACCTCTGTTCACAATTCTGCGTCACTTCTATGTCGTGCGCTGAGCAGCTTCGCTGGTCATCCGCCTGGAATGGCTCACAATATTTGCGTGTGGGTTTCATCGGACAAAGATACAATGTGCGGTAATCAGCGCATAAGCTGCTTCTCCTCCCTGTGTTATAGGATGCTGTGCGGTCTTGCTCGAGTAGGCTATACGATCACGGCCTATGGAACTCACCTTAGTTCCAGGGTAAAGCACCGGGAACAGGTAGAAGGGCATCAGGTATCCCAGCAGGCCCGACGAATGTCGATCAGGCTCTTGCTCTGACCTAGCCGAGCTCCATCGCCGGCTTAGCTCTGCAGCCAAGATGTTTATCGATACACGCGATATAAATAAACCAAAATAGAAAAAGTAAGTTTTGCTTAAAGTGCTAAACAGCGAAGGAGGCGTCTAACGCAACGTTATAATAAACTTGTTAAAAAGTCTAACACCAATTGCACGCCATGCAATATTTGAAGCCGTGAAACCGAGTGGGCGTGTCAGGAAAAAGAGGAATATGCTTTTGGTTTTGAAAATTTAAAAAGATGTGACCACTCGACGGAAATGATGCACAAGTCCGAACGTCGGGTGTGTTCGGTGTTTTATAGCCTTTAGTGCGCTGAAAACTTTCGGAGACTACATCTCTGAAATGTAAGTAGAGGTGCGCGAATAGGGAAATTTCATCTCGAATCGAATAGTGCCGAATAGTGGCCAAAAATATTGAATATCGAATCGAATATCGAATACAAAAGATTTTAGAGAAAATACAATGACAGAACAAAGAAATGAAATATGCTCATGTCCTTGAGCACATAACGCGGTGATTGACGGCTACCGAAAGACTACAAATCATCATGCAGAAACGCAAGCTCTTAAGACCTGGCTTCTGGCTCTCTCGCCGTGATGTTACGGCGATTCCTGCAGTTGGAAACATGCGCTAACTTGCCACCTCAGTAGCAGGGGTGGGAAGGTATCGCAAAACAATTTTGGCGATGCCTGAATAAAGTGCAGCTCCATGCTCTTTCCAATTGACAAAGGATCATCCGTCCTTGGGATCAGGGGCTTATCAAAGTATTTTTGAACCTCTTAACTATAAGGTCTGAGCTCCCTGTGCGGGTTATTTGTTGAACGTTAGCAGTTGGACAGTCATCCGGACTGTTTACTGGCCTTTTTTACGGGAACCATGACTTCTCCATAGTTTCGAGCATAGCTCGGGATTTAGAAACTGCTGCGATAGTGTGCATGCGAGCGCGTGAATCAATAATTTCGGCAGCCAGCAGCACAGCAGCCTGTGACTGATTGAATGACCTTGTGCGGAAAAGAGGTTTAAACCTCGGATCACAGGGTGTCGCGAGCATCAGTTGCTTTTGTTCTGCATAAAGAGGGGACAGTGACCCAGTTAAGATTGGGTGATGGAGGTGATCCCGATGGTTCGGATGACCACGGCGGCACGTTGAAGGACTGGACTGGTCAGGCTGCTCAGTTCCTGGCAAACTTCAGTTTATTTACACACACCGACACTTATTTACAAGCAAAGGCCGGGGCGGCCACTAAACCGAACTCGCAATGACAACTAGGCTGGATCCACGCCAGACGTTTCCTTCCAAGCCCTTAACACACTGCAGAAATCAACAGTCAGTTCTCGATGTATTTCTCATCCCTGGATCAGAGTCGGCGCCAAGCATGACCTCTGTCCACTCTTCCCGATCTCCTCGAGCACCAAGCTCCTCTCCTCCCCTATTCTCTCCCTTAAATCTCTTCCGTCTCGTCTGAGACCGCCTTGTGGGACCGACCCCTTCTGATACTCCACCAATGAAGCAAACAATTTTCTTTCTCTCAGAGACGTATCTGCGCCACCACGTTCTCACACTTTGCTGCCCTTATCATGCCGGAAACCAGCTACGGAAGCAATGAGTCATTCAGTCAAGGTACAACGGTACAACTGAAGTATACCGCCGCAGAACCAACAAGCCTGTTCTGAAAAAGCCGGTCGCCCCTCTCGCGTTTGTGTGAGACAAGGTGTCGCCGCCTGTCCACAATTACTGTGAAAACACGCCGCCACATCATGCTGTCGGGAGGGCGCCGCGGCGGGGACAACTTGTTTGTCAGTCTAGCTCTCTGTGAGAACGCTTCCGCCGCACGAGCGATTCACCAGCGAAAGGAGCAGTGAACAAAGGTCGCGGGGTTCGGCGACAAAGGCGTGTGCAGAGGCGAACGGCTTAATGGCCCGTCTCGGCAGCCGCTTTTCATAATGTGGATGGATGGATGGATGGATGCTATGAGCGTCCCCTTTATAACGGGGTGGTGACATGTCTGCCACCAGGCTCGAAAAAAACTTTCTTTTTATGTTGGCCTAATGCCTTATCTACATTGATTAAATCTATGTTATTATAGCAAAGAAAAATATAAATTCACGGTCCATCTCTGCCTCTTAAGGCAGAATGACCTTATTTTACCCCATTCTTCATTTTTGTCCTTTATCTCTACTTTTCTGCCACCAATACTCTAACCGTCTCTTACTTATTTCTATCGCGGACGTGTTCAGCTTTCTATTGTTGTCCCTAAAACCCAAGGCTTCATGTAGACTCGTGCCCACACGTATACCTGGGTGGATATCGCCACATTCAATCAGTACATGTTCCATCGTTTCCTTAGTTCCCCCCACAGCATGTACATTGTTCTTCTTCGTTACAGAATCTCGCTTTATAGCTACGCGTTCTAAGGCAACCCGACCTTGCTTCAAACAGTAAAACGCTTCCCCTTGAATTATCATAAAACCTCTCCCTCCTTATTTCGTTTTTTCCGCTTTTCGTCAGGCGCCGTCTGCCGACCAGCCATCGTTCGCCTGCCCCGAGCATAACGCATAACTGACTCAAAGCTCTTCAGCAAGTTCTTAGCAAACAAAGATGCTTCCTTTACAATGTTAGTATGCCTCTTAAGAGTCTGTTCTGTCCCGTAAAGAAATTGCACAGTTAATGATATAGTTCCATATTTCTGGCCACATGTTCCATACACTTTCCTCATGTTTCCCCAGTTTTTTTTTTTACGTGCGCGAATGACATATCCCCTTTAAAGTAAACATGCGCTCGCTTTTGAACCAGGATATTGGAAATTTTGCTACGAAAGGCCCAGTGTAACGACGTCAGCGTTACTTTTAGCAACCCCACCCTAACCAAGTTGCACCAGAGTTCCACCATTGCCCTTTTGTCGCGTTTTAGATATTCGTCCTGTCGAATTATTCGAAGCTTCGAATACTAGCTGTTCGAAAGTCGGATCGAATTATTCGACTTCCGAACTCGAATATTCGCACACCCCTACTTCTAAGCACTTCAAGATTGTTTAAAATACGGCACCAAATAAAAAATAACTGAAATGATCACCATTCCTGCAGCTTGGGAGGACTGCCACATTAGTATATTTGCTGTACAAATTAACCATAGCCTTAGTCGAGGTTAAATTTTATTGCAGTTGGCACGGCTAGGCAAAGCATGAATGGCACAAAATCACAGGGCGTGGTCAGTCACCACTTTGGTTCGCTATCTGTTCGCGGTAGTCTTTAGAATTCTGTGAATTAGTCTAGGCATGCAATGAGCTTTACCAAGTGCTCTTGAATAAGACAGTGCCGCCAGGAGTAATATCGTGCGGTTCACTGTTTCTCAGGCGCTGTTCTGAAGCATTCCATGGGTGACTCACCGCTGAGGGAGGCACGGCTGCCTTCACCGCTTCTGCTTTCCATGAAAATCGCGGATGTGAGCCAAGGAACGGGTTCTTGAGCCTCCGCACGTCACGCGCGCCGAAAAGAAGATTTTTTTCCCGCCATCTATAACGCGCAACAGCCATGATGATTATGATGATCTCAACGGATAATAATGCCACCTGCTGTGACTCGAAGCGAAGGAAATAATTACATAACTACTGTTTTCTGTTTTCATGCGTTAAATTGTAAATATCGTTGCTGTTTTCTGCAGTGTCATCGTACAAGTTAACTTGTTCACATTTGGTGGAAATAAGGGTACATATTTGGGGTATGATCAGAAAACGGCAGGAGAGAGAGGGAGCCAATCTTTATTGCGGTCCGTTACCGACGCGGGTTTGGTCGCGCCACCCGGCCATTCCCGCGCGAGGATCGGCTGATCCAGCCAGAGGTGTGTGGGTTTATTTGATCTGCCGTAAATTGCGTGTGCAGGTGCTCTCGAGTGTTAAGAGAGTCTAAGGTGTATATCTCAAGTGTTCGGAAGTGTCATGTAGACGTTATAATTTACGCTTCCCAATATTACGGTGTTACGTCAACCCTGCTTCATATTCCCTGTCTAGTGCAATCTGTGGTGCAACTCCAAAGCTCTTGGCCCAAATTGGGGCATTAGATGTAAGTGCTGAGCCCTCCAATCTCCTCTCTCATTTTTTTTTATTTTTTTAAAATTCTTTGATGCGACGTTTGTAACGAGAGTCCCCAGTGTCGTCTGCGAACTCAGCCTAACACATTTTCTTGATCTGCAGGAAATTAACAGCAAGTTATGCTTAATACCTAATTTGGCTTTTGGGATAAATTACGCAGGGAGGCTGTATGGAGCCCACGAAGTGTGTTTTGCGAACGATTATTTGGTGTCGTTGCCTTGGGAGAAAAATCGCCAGGTCTGCGCGGAACGCGCAGCACAGTCACAGCGAAAGCTGGAAGAGCGGCCTTTCTATAGAGCTTTTTCTAAACACTCTTGGGGCAACTACTACAGGTACACTTGCATGGCACCCACTACACCAGAAATCATCATAATTTTTGAGAAGTAGGGAAGCACCCATTACGCCATTATTTCCATCTTCGGAGAAGCGTGATACCCACTACACACCTGTAAGGCATTATGTGCACTTTGTTGACGCTGTGGCTGATGACCATGAAGAATTATGGCTGTCTTTTGTAATGGGTTGGAAGAACTCAACGACCCAATTGTTACGCGATCACATTGTGTAACGCCTGGTTGTTATTTTACTCTTCTAAAACGCTCTGTCACACACGTTAATGTGATTGCTTCCCCGACATGAAGCCTGCATATGATCTGTTTGCGAATCATTTCCAGGCACAGGTGTGTTTCTTTGGTAGAATACTGGGCTGCCACGCAGAAGACCCGCGTGCGAATCCTATTCTCTCCCCTGATATTTCTTTCTTATTTCGTTATTTTGCTTATTTCGGGCGATTGCGGTTACGGACACCGGCGGTGGCGGCGGCGGCGCACAACGACGGCGCCAAAAACGGCCCTAGTTGTGATCTCATAACAGCTTTCGCTGTAAAAACGCCAGTCCTGCACAGAAACTGCAGCACAGTCACGGCGAAAGCTGGAAGAGTGGCATTTCTAGAGACCGTCGTAAACTCTCTTGGGGCTACTAATACAAAGTACGCTTGCAAGCTGCCCACTCCGTCATAAATCTCTCTTTTTTAGGGGCGAAGCTCCTTAGGGTGTGGGTCTGTCCCTCCTCTGTAGTTGTTGTTGTAGTAGTAGTTGTAGTAGGTAGGTAGGTAGGTAGGTAGGTAGGTAGGTAGGTAGGTAGGTAGGTAGGTAGGTAGGTAGGTAGGTAGCCACGTATAGTGGAATGTACCCACTCCACGTGATAAAGATGACGATGACGCAGTATAGTGGAATGTACCCACTACACGTGATAACGATGACGATGACGCTGATGACCATGAAGTATAAGCGCGTTCCAGACCACACATTCTCTTTCTGCCATGGATGAAAACGATCGAGCTTCGCCCACTCATCATCATTCACTTCGTGGATATGGCGTGATTTTTTTTCAAGTTGGGAAGCACTCACTGCGCCATTGTTCATAATTCTGCGTAGAAGCGAGGTACCCGCTAAGCATTTGCAAGAAATTATGTGCACTTTGTTGATTCGGTGGCTGATGACGATGAAGAATTATGGGCTTAGCCCTTTGTAATGGGTTGGAGGCATTCACCGACGCACTCGTTACGCCATTCCGTATTGTGACGCCTGGTTGTTATTTTACTTTTCTACCACGCTATATTACATATGTTAACGTGACTCTTTCCCCACATAACGCCTGCATAGGGTCTTTGTGCGAAAGGAGTTTCGAGCACCGGCATGACTCTGGGGTAGAATACTGCAAACAAAGCGAGAGAATAAGGCGAGAGAATGAGTACAGAGAGAGAGAGAGAGAGGAAAAAGACACAGAAAGAAAAAGAGCGAAAAGAGAGAAGGAAAGGAAAGAAAGAAAAATATAAAAAGACACAGGAAGAAATAGACACAGAGAGAAAGAGATAGAAAGACACAGCCACCGAAAGAAAGTAGAAAAAGGAGAGAGCAAGCATAGCCATGTATAGTATAGAATATCAAGGGGTGGAAAACAAAGAGAGAGGTGAGAGAGTAAAAGCCTAGCCAAGCCAGGACCAGCTAGGTGACCAACAACAAGTTCAAATAAGCATCTGAACAATCAACAAACACGAGGAAATCAACAACGAACTTACAAGGTCTGGAATAGATTTGAGAGCCGAAAGACGAAGCACAAGAAGACAAGACGACTGGACGATCTCTTGTACAGTCGACTTGTCTTCTTATGTCTCGTCTTCTTGCGCTCAACTGTATTCCAGGCTAAGAACAAACACGCCCAGTGAAGCATTTTATTAAAGGGGTGGTGCCATCAAATTTTGAGGTTATAACAAGCCTGTTGTGGGTTTCCTCTGTATGCAAGGACACTCCACACGAAGGGTCGGACGCAGCAAACATTTAGAATATATTTTAATTCACTTCCAAAGTGTACCTATAAATGCTCACTCTCCCGATCGATGCCCATCGCTAGCGCATCAAAACTGACGTAGTTCTATGGGAAGGACAACGAAAGTTGTGGTGACGTCACACCATATCTGTAGTGACGTGAGTGTCCTCGGGACCTCCGTTACCTCCAGAACGTACGTACCGGCAAAGCATCGGTTGCTACATCACTTGCCGAGTTTCGATCGCATCCTGGCGAAGTGCTGCGCATCTTCGCGCGAGCCTTGTATGGTCACGTGACCAAGCCTACTACACTTCTACGTCACTGCCCAACTTGGTGCTGTTACGAATGGGGTTGCGTCGTATCCCACCTCTGCCACCACTGTTAGGAATGGGGTTGCGTGGCCGGTGCGACCGCGTGCGGGTGTCGTGCTCGGAGCAGTCATCAGGACAAGTTGGAAGACGGAAAATACTTTATACACAGTATTTACATGTTGACGGTCTTCGTGAACAGGCTGAACAGGCACGGCGCTCCTCGATGCGCCGGATTAAATGTGGTGGTTGGGGTCCACCCCCATATCCTCCTCTCCAAGTGGTGGCCAAGAGTCCGCCAATCCTGCACCACCTGCTGGTGCACGATAGTGTCCACGCCTTCGCCTCCAAGGGTCAGTACCTGTACGATGACGAAGGACCACGAGACTGGGTAATGACCGCTCTGGTGACCCTGTTGGGGAGACGGTGGCTTGTTGACAGCGCCTGTCGCAACAGGGTGGGGTAAGACCGGCCCGGCGAAATCAGCAAGGCATCGGCAAGGGTGCGGCCCAACAGCAACGTGCGCGGGGCTTTGTTGTTCCTCCCGCTCTGGTATGTGGACTTGCAGTCGCGTAGAACGACGACCGGAGTCGGTGTTCGGGGCTGGCAAGGGCATGGCAAGGGCGTGGCACAACAGCTCCCCCCGCCACCAAACAATGCATCAGGAGGACGTGCGGCTCCACGCGGCTCGGCTGAATTGATGCGGCCGGACACCAGGCTCGTCCATGGGTCTCGAGGCGAAGCTCTCAGGAGCATTGGCTGTCTCTGCAGGCATTCCTCACGAACACGCAGCTTACACGGACTCATGGTTCCTGTGGATAAGACGAACTCGACAGGACAACCATTGTCAAACCACACCTAACGCTGCAAGTGCCCTCTGCACACCCCTCGGAATGCCAGACCAGAATGAAACAAAACATACCTGACGACTAGCGTTCCCGCCCTTAAATAAAACGAGGAGAAGTGCGTATCTCATGGTGACAAGCCCAAGAACAGGCCTCAATTTCTGGTGTTGATAAAACAACAACTTCGAGAGAATATAAGAATTGGAATTGTACCATAGTTACTTAGGCAGGAAAAGTAAACAATCAAGGAAGCCAACGGAAGCTCAAAGGCTTCGCTAAATCCTCTCTTAGCGCTCTCTTTAACGCGTAATACAGTAACACAACAGTTCTGCTAACTATGAAATAAAAGTGAAACTAAAGATTACGCGCTCGACATAAAACAATGTTGAACTACCCTTCCCCTAAACGCTCACGCTAACTAGTACAAAAACAAAACAAAACTTAACCTACAACTAGCGTAGTTGAAATACTTATCAACCATAACGCCAGGAGGTTATTCTCTACAATCTCGACATTACATAGCTCAAAATTACTGACTCTACAGTAAACACAAAAGTGACAGTTCTCGACACATTTGGACATAAAAGTCATACGCATGACAAAAAGAACTCAATAAAGTGTCATCGTGACAAATGAACTGTCCAGTAATACATCAAAGTATCCTCCATTACAAACCCGCGACGCAACATCAGCAGATGAAGTCATCTCAAAACTTCAGAACTGAATACGCGGTCAATCAATACCTACACACAGGTTACCGCGGCGCTTCCACGAACGTATACCCTTTCATACGAACTCTGGGGAGTCGCGCATTCCACGACTTTCATGAATTGCGATCCCGACAAAAGAAGGAGCGGTTCACCGCGCGAGAAGGCGGCCCGTGAACGGTTCCTTATGCTCACTCACCCCTTCCTCGTCAAACAACCACCCTTCCTCCACGGAGGGTGACGACCTTTGCTCGTACTCATAACTTCGCGAGTCTTCGCGGCATTCCTGCATCCTTTGTGCAGTGAAACAGATGAGACGAAGCGGCCACTTCGCGATCTAGAATTCTCTGAAACGTATCCCTAACCTCAACGTTCGGTAAAGGCCAATTCTCAGATCAAGGGATCATACGATCCATAAACACTCACTGAAAATAACTACAACGTAAAGGGAATAAACATAGCGTACTAACAGGCTCGTGTGATTAATGTAACCACCTCATGTCAGACCTTCTGATGAGGAACGCACTGGGCACTGCTGTGCACCTTAGCTCTACACTACTCGCATTCATAGAGCGCTGACATATTAACTCAACACTAACCGTACGCCATATCCCTCGAAAATAAGCTCATCTAAACACGTGTCTGAACCTAAATGTTCACGAACACCATGCAATGAAAATAACTTGATGCCATACACATCAGGAGCAGCTGACAAAATCGGCGTTGGTTTCGTGCCAAGTACCCTGCACCAAACGCTTCTCAAACTTGACCATGTCGAAAACTCCTTTGGCTTTACGCTAAAACCTTCCGCAACAATGCTCATTTACTCCCGTAAGACGGTGAACTATTTCGCGCTAAACATGAAAGGTACAAAAAACAACTAAACCTCAGTTCCGCTCAAGAAACGCTACTACTTTCAACATTGGCGGTAGTACAAATGTTCACTCGCGACTGACGTGCTCTTATATCAAAGAAAACTCTTTACGCAGACAGCGCGCTCTGATGCGACCACTGCTTCCGTACAATCCTTAACGGATTAATAAAAAAAACACAACTCGTACAATGCTTAAGAAAACCAAAAGTAAGAAACTGTTCAGCTAAACAAACTCGTCGCGGAGATAACAAAGGAACATTACCTGAAAACAAAAATCAACAAACAAAAATCCTTTCAAGAAATTCCTGTCTCTCATTCTCCAAAAGCCTACAGCTGTCTCACTTCAATCGCACACGGGGCGGTCGCGGTCTTGGCGGATTTTGACGCCTCCCGGGACCACAACGTGCACGTGCTACCAGCTGAACTACGCCGTCCCGCTTCATTCGGGATTTCGGCCGGTTCCTGTCAGTTTGGCGGAGGGGACCCCAGGAAAGCGGGGGAAACAATGGCCATGCCATCTTTGTGCTTGCTCCCGCGCGGTGCTTTGCTACTGTGGCCTTTCCTCTAGGACCACTTCGACACTCTTCTCTTCGCAAAGCCGCACACGGCCGGACTGGAGGAGCGGCACTCGTGTCGCTCCTCCAGTCCGGCCGTGAGCCGCACATCTCAACCGCGCATTCCGTCGCGGGGGTGAGCGTCGTCGTCCCCTACTTCGCGCCTTTCGCCTCACTCTACGCCACAAAGGACGTTTTGCTGAACTGGCCGATGACCTACCCTTCCTTCTTTCGCCCTGCGGTTTGTCAGCTCCCTCGGGCCTTTGCTGTGTCGCACGTACTAGCTTCGTTCTTTTTCGGCGACGTTTTCGACCGATCTTTCCCTCACTGCTCGGAACTTCGCTTCGGGTCGCGTCATCGGCAGTTTCACAGCTCAAGGCTCCCTTTGATTCCTCAGCTCTGTTGCCTTGTCGGGCCGATTCACCTGCGCTGACCTGGCTACAATCTAAAGCTGGGCCCTCCTCAACGACAGAGCCGAAATCCTGACACTTTGCGTCATCGCTAGGTCTAGGACGCGCCTCGTCTGTCTCAACCCCCCGGAAGGTAATTCTCGTGTTGGGGTGCGAGGACAGTCTCCAGCTCCTCGATGACCCTATTAGGGCGGCTGGAACTAGCCTCGATCCCACACGGAACGTCTTCCGGAATTCTCTCCGCTTCTGGGGCGGTCACGGTCTCCTTCTCTACCTCACAAAGGGCACTTTTCTCGGTGACTTTAAGTTCCTCCGAACTCGCCACTTCGCACTTCTCGTGCGCTACACTTTTAGATGGCCGAACACTGCGCCGCATTCCCTCATCCATCGTACTCGTATGTACGGAACTCTCTCTTTTACATCGCTTTCGACGCGATCTCTTGCCCTCGGGACGGCTCGCAATGCTAGGGGCCTCACTCGTACTCTCAGGTACGGAATTCTCTACTTGCGGAGTCAAAGCTCCAAACTGCTGAACTAAGCTATCCTCGCGGTCATCGCCAGTTGGTACCTGTGACTGGACGACATCTGTGACGCTTTCTAAGCTAGTCAGCTTCCTCTGAGAAGTGTCCTCAATTAGCGATTCTCTATCACTGTCATACATGGACCCTTCTCCTTGGCCTTCGCAGTCGGCCGAACCAACACTGCCAAAGCTGCTGAACAACGTATCATGACCCTTAGCAACTTCAGCAAGTTGCTGCAAGCTCTCTGACATGGGGGCTAAAACTGAGCCTTCCCCGCGTCGGTACTCCGCGTGCCGGTTACTCATCTTCCCTCTTCCCCCACGCGTGCGCCGATCCGATTCCCTAGCCTTGAGCGTATGCCTAAAAGACACGCTATATTTGCGCAATAGCGCCCCTTTGACCTTGTCATACGCTTCAGCGTCCTCTCTACTGAGTCTAGCTACTACATCGGCGGCCTCGCAGGGCAGAAGTGTTAGCAATTCCTGTGGCCAACTTTCGAGGGAGAATCCTGCCTTTTCGCACGTTCGCTCAAAATTGACAAGAAAGAGTGCGATGTCCCTGCCAATTTCGAACGGCTGCAAAAGGTCTTCCATCTTTACCGGCTCCCTTAAAGCGGAAATACGCCTTGCTGCTGATAGCCTAAGTTCTATCTCTCTTAGCTCCAGCTCACGTTGCCTCTGGGCAGCTTTCTCTTCTCTTTCCTTTATCTCTCGGGCAGCCTTCTCTTTTTCCCCTTATCTCTCGGGCAGCTTTCTCTTTTTCCCTTATCTCTCGGGCAGCTTTCTCTTTTCCTTTTTCTCCTGAAATGCGATTTTCCTAGCTCGAATATCCTCATGAGCTTCCCGGGCCTCCTCGACAGTCACTTTCTCTGCCTCCATAACCGGGAGGATCTGTCGTTTACGCTTAGCGGAGCCAACCCGAATCCCTAACTCTTCGCAAATTTCAAGGAGGTCCTGCACCTTGAACTTGTCCATCGTGACACTTCACTCCGCCTCGTTTACCCTCTCCTTTAACTTAGTGGTCAAACCATCCAGTTCTTGGCTGACCAAACAAAGTTACCACATCAAAACCTACTATCAAAGAGCGTTAGCTAGGTCTGGCAATACGAGAGGTAAACTTAAGGCACTCACCACACCAGGGTAGCTGACGCTGGTCGATCCCACCGCTGCCACCACTGTTACGAATGGGGTTGCGTCGTATCCCACCTCTGCCACCACTGTTAGGAATGGGGTTGCGTGGCCGGTGCGACCGCGTGCGGGTGTCGTGCTCCGGAGCAGTCATCAGGACAAGTTGGAAGACGGAAAATACTTTATACACAGTATTTACATGTTGACGGTCTTCGTGAACAGGCTGAACAGGCACGGCGCTCCTCGATGCGCCGGATTAAATGTGGTGGTTGGGGTCCACCCCCATATCCTCCTCTCCAAGTGGTGGCCAAGAGTCCGCCAATCCTGCACCACCTGCTGGTGCACGATAGTGTCCACGCCTTCGCCTCCAAGGGTCAGTACCTGTACGATGACGAAGGACCACGAGACTGGGTAATGACCGCTCTGGTGACCCTGTTGGGGAGACGGTGGCTTGTTGACAGCGCCTGTCGCAACAGGGTGGGGTAAGACCGGCCCGGCGAAATCAGCAAGGCATCGGCAAGGGTGCGGCCCAACAGCAACGTGCGCGGGGCTTTGTTGTTCCTCCCGCTCTGGTATGTGGACTTGCAGTCGCGTAGAACGACGACCGGAGTCGGTGTTCGGGGCTGGCAAGGGCATGGCAAGGGCGTGGCACAACAGTGCCCAGAAACCGAAACCGAAAGTTGTCCGCATAAATAAGGCGACATTAAATTATTTAGCGAGAATACGTGAATCTTGGTGCGTGTATCATGCTTCATAGAGCTATAAGAAACGCTTGCAGCGAAGAACGCGCAAGCCACAAATTTGGTGGCACCACCTCTTAAAGTGAACTCACTAGCTTTAACGAGAGACAGATCGAATTGTTTTTGAATGTGGCGGTCCTTATGTGCATGGAAGATGTCACTCAGGACTGGCACCAAAGAACCGATGCAAACGCCGCTTTTTAGAGCCATGCTGTCTCTGCGAACCCTGTTCCGGGGTAGTTCGCTAAAATGGGTCGCTTGATCAGGGCGAATGGAAGAACCTCGTGAGAGGAGAGGAGGTGTAACTGAACGGGGGAGTCAATAAAGAAAAAAAAAAAGAAAACAATCTTCCTTCACGAGACGGCGTTTGAGCGCGGATCCTCAGGGTTAAGAAACAAGCGTCGCAACTTCTGGGCTCTATACCGAAGTTTGCACAATACGAATTCATGGGAAGGATATAAATACGTTTGTATCGATGATCACGTGACCAGGGAGAAAAAGTTTCGTGAGAAAGGATGGGGAAGTAGGTCACGTCAACGACGCGGAGAGGAGGCGTGACTGAAGGAGGTACGAGTTGAGGCAACAGCGTCTCAAAAATCATGGCTCCGAGAGATTAGCCGGCGGCGCGCCGGCTAATCTCGGAGGCCATGCAAAAATATAGCGGGTGTTTGTTGAGGGCGCGGTGGGGCGCTATCAGCGCGGCCGTGCATGTCATGCACAGGCTCCAGAACAGCAGTGCTTGAGACGCTCCTTGCGTTCCATCGCAGGTCATATAGTCAAAGAAATAATATTGAAGGACACTTTAAATTCCAAAGAGTGTTCGGCGAACGCCTGTGCCCATTGAGACGGAGACGCGATGCGCGCGTCTCCGTTCTTGCTTGATTGGACACGCTGGGCACCGCGACGCAACGCAAGCAAAGCGCGAGCGCTGTAGAGTCCGACGCGAGGCGCGACCAACGCGACCGGCGTCCGTTGGCGCGCCCCGGCGGCCACCTGGCTCCGTGCCAGGGCACGGACGGAGGGACGAACGGACGGACGGACGTGAGCATGAGACATTAAAGGATTTCGCCTTAATACGTGTTTTGGGAGAGTGGACGAGTAGACTCACGGCCCAGTCCAGGCTCACTCGTAACCGCACTGGAACGCCAGATATACCGTATGGGTAGCGTTCCAGTGCAGCTGTGAATGCGCGTATCGTCGCGCAGGATCCACATGGCTATTCATGAAGAACAAACAAGGAAACAACAATAAAGTCCTTAGTGAAAACTTTGCGGAATCTTAGGAGTAATATGTAATGCATAATAAAAAAAGGGGCGACAGCTTCGCTTTCCGATTACTGTCTTCCATCGAAATGCGGCCGCCGCGACCGTGATTCGATCGCGCGACGTTTGGGTTCGCAGTCAGGCACCATAACCAGTATGCCACCGCGGTGGGCAAACACAGAGGTTGGCGGCTTGCAACAAAATGTCACAAATTATGCAACAAAAATTGGGCGACCCTTATAAGCTTCGCCTGTAAGAGTTAAATGCGATAGCGATATCCTGTCCCGAGTGCGTACTTCAACTACTTGGTGCATACTTGCTATGCACCCACTACGTGGTGTTAAGGGAATACGCGCAGTAAGGTGTGTGTCTTTTGTAATGGATGGCCGGCTTTAAACTACGAAATTGTTATGATAGTCGCATGCTCTGACGCCTGATGGCAATGTACGCTTGTACCACGCAATATTACTGCGATATTACACGCTGTATTGTGACGCCTGTATACAGGACGCATGCGTTTGCGAAGAACGAGTTATTTTCACTTCATTTCCCAGCAGAGGAAGTTATTTTATATGTAATCCCAAGCAGAAGCTAGAACACCTGCTTGCCACGCAGACAGCCTGGGTTCGATCCTCACGCGGACCCGGAAATTTTTATTATTTATTTTATTTGCATCTTTTTTTTGATTTTTCGGTCACGGACAAGATGATGATGATTTTTCGCTCACAACCAACGACGCCGACGCCGGAATTTCTGCGAAACGAGCTCTTTAACGCTGTCGCGTTAACACTCTTTCAAGCACAGAAGGTGGTTTTGCTTTAAATTTTAAATTTTAATGCAAAAATGATTATAAAAGGTCACAAATAACACATTGCGCATGAAAAAAAATTACGATTTGTAACAAAGTTCCCAAGAGGTGGTCACCGCTGATGACCACCGTGCCGGAAGGGTGTGTGCTCCGCACATATGTAACAACTGGTCGTTTTCAATGTAGCAGCATACATTGCGCTTTGTACAGAGGGAGTCACTTCTTGTGGAATTCCGAAAAACAGTTTTTGCGTTTCAGAAGGCAGAGTGGCACATTGCATGTTTCACACATACAAAGTGTTGGAGATTGGTGCGCCTTTGAGCTGCAGTTCGCGCACCTTCGTGGTGAACACCTTGTTGGCTGATGCTTGGACGCTGTTGTACGAATGGCGAAGTCCACAAGGGGTTTGAATTTCTTTAGGTCGGCCCCTGTGCCAACAGATGACGTATACGTTTATCTGTAGGATCTATAAGAGCTTCGGCCGTCATCTGCTGGACTAAGTTTCTTCTAGTCTTTCAAGGTCATCTTTTCGGAACCAGCATGTTCCCGAAAAATGATGTATGCGTTGACAACACTGCAGTCAAGAAGGTGAAAAAATATCCGGTGCCACCACTTATACAAAAATTATTCTTCTTTGGAAATCATAGACCATCTTTTCGCGCTTTCTATGTTACTCTGCTGGAAAAGGTGCGTTGTTTTGACGAGTTTTATTTAAATAATGCTAAAACTGAACTATACGTGTTTTTTCACTCGCTGGGCACAACTGCACGGTCGCGCAAAAGTAGAGCGTGGGTCAACTGAGTAACTTAAAATAGTTGTGGAGTCGCTTGACTCTTCGGCGTCTGTCATTTGACCCACGTAGGAGTGTTACCGGCAAGAGTCGTCTGACTCCCTCAGAAGTGGTAGCGTGATCCTTCGCATAAGAGTCCTTTCGCTCTCCCTAAGAGGGTCCGGCTACTCTCCTAGAGCGCGCCGACTCTGACCCACCAAGAGAGTCACCGTGACTCTTCAAAGAGATTCGTATACGTGGCAAGTCGGAACTCTCCGAAAACGGTCACACATTCTCTATTTTTTTTTTCTTAGAGTGAGGATGATGCGCAACAGCAATGATCAAAAATGATGTGCCTGTGCAATGATCCACCAAGCGATGCAAGATCCAGCAACCACCGAACAGAACAACAAAGAATAAATAAAACAGATAAACCAGCTAGAAGCGCTTTAAAATTTTGCATTGAGAAAAGAGATTACCTTCTGTAAGAAAAAGCCACGGACGGCTCGTTAACACAACGATCCTTATTTTTTTCTATAAGGGTAGGTTTCCAACGACAGATGTGGAAATGATTTCGCACTTCATCCAAGAACCTGTCTGTAAACCGTGGCTCACACCCACATGCTGTAGCTTGAGCCACAAGATGCGCGTATTTATCCTCTTTTTCTTATTTTTTTTGCGCATGCTCCTTTAGCCGGTCATTCAGGCACATTTCGGTTCGTCCGACGTACACTTTTGCGCAGGATAAGGGAATTAATGGAGTGTAACTTTAGAAGCCATGGCCGTTGACGAAAGTGGACAATCGTGCATCATTGCACCATCCATACTAGTAACAGGGAAAAAAAAATCACGCGCAGGAATAAAGAGTACGGCAATCAGTGCGCGATGCATACGCTAACAGCTGCTATAAACAAGAAAAAAGAACTGAACATTCAGTTGCTAGCCCAGAGGTGTGTCACCTGTGTTTCTGTCCTCGTCCAAGTAGTTGGCTGGAACGCACCTTTCCGATACAAACATACCTAAAAATTCGGGCATTGTTGGTGGTTTTGCTTGTAAGTGCATGGAAGCCCCATGGAAGTCCCTGTGCATGGAAGCCCCATTGCGTGAATAAAAGCTTTCAGTTGGCAGTCAGCGCTTCAACCTCACGGTTGGGTTTGGTTATGTTGGGATTCACAGCAATTTACCAAATATAACTTCCTCGCCAACGCGCACTATTACTAGCGCATTAATGAACGCAGTTTGACGACAAAGGCCACGGCGGCAGTTACAGCTTATCAGTTATGCGACCATTTTGATGCTTTCCTCAGGTTAGGATTCGATCCCTTGACTGCTATCTCATTCGAAGACCAATTCGAATATCAGATGCGACTTCAGGAATTTTCGAATATTCGCGAGTCCCTAGACACGAAAGTCAGTTTTCCTAATTTATGAGCGGCCCGCGGCGTCACCCTAAGGGGTGACACTTCTCCGGATCTTTAGATAAAGTTCTTCGTACCGTACCGTATGAGAAAGAAGAGTAGACAAATAAAGAGGTCAACAAAAATATGCAGATGAAGCACGTAAATTCAACGCAGTTCATTGCGCGCACACCTTTCAACGCAGATTGTTTTCGAGGCTGCCATAGTTTATCTCGCCTTTCGTAATGCACACAAAAAGTGGGCACACCTGGCCGCCGCTTCGTTCACGTTCCTGACACGCGGTAGACGGCCCCGATACACGTGCGCACGTTGCATGATCCCCCCGCTGTCGAGCACGCTCTCAACTCGCCCGCAAAGCAGCAGGAGGCAAAGCAGGAGAACACGTGAACAGGAGGCAACGCACAGAGGAGTCAACGAATACAGCAACACAGGCGGACTCACGAGGAAGGGGGAGAACCTTGACGTGCCTGCATGTTTACCAGCTGCTGCCAAGGCAGCCGCCGAGAAACGCCCGCCAAGACCTCGCAAACGAAAACAGGCTAAGTAGCGCTGTAACTGCACCGCCAATTTGTATTGTTTGGAGCTGATATTTTCGAAGTTACAAACGGGTTTGGTCGGCCTAATCTACCCGCGAGAAAGTCCAGTCGGCGCCGCAAGCGACGTCACAGCTACGTCACGCCAACCGACTGAACGGCTGCACTTCTTCCGGCAAAGGCTGGTTACGTCATCAGGAGTCGGTTGAGTCAGTCCCGGGGAAGCCGCAGCAGGCCGCGCCGCTCTTCGCTTTTAACGTTTCTTTTTTTAAAGCCGAGGTCACCGTACCGAGGTCGCCGGTAAACAACAGAGCAGACGGCCCGGAGACAGCGCGCTAGACGGCGGGCAACCCCAGCTGTCGAAACGCGATATGAAAAGGCTTCCATTCGGTACGGAACGGATAAACATTTCAGGGCAATGTTCTTGGGTGTAACAATCGACGCTTGAGAAGGCGGCCGCTTTGCGATAGCCCAAGAGCTCGATGCATTGAGGTGGGTGCAATTTTTTTCCCCGTGCGGCGCGTCAGCGCAAAAAGACGCCGGTAATGCTGGACCGTGTTCATTGCGGTCTTGTTGGCGGACTAACAGAAAAAAAGTGATTTTTAAATGTTTTGGGTTGGTGATATACGTGTGTACAGGTGTCACCGGTTGCGTTGAATCGAGAGCTGCATCTGCGTGCGGCCCGTGTCACATTACTAGCAAAGATATGTCACTTTTACGAATGACTTGTGTTTTTAATTGTTAGAGGAATTGTGGCTTTGAACGTTAAAAATGACACTTCTTTAAACGTTAGCCCGCAACATTCAAACGGTAACGTGCGTTATTGCAACGTTTTGCGTGACATATAGGCGAATAGCCAGGGCCGCTGAGAACTGATCGAAAATACTAATCTTGATTGAACGACAAAATTCCAGCGTCCCCATCACTTCGTTCAAGTGAGTTTCAACTATAGTGACTGTGAGGTGGGCTGCAAGTATACCTACCGCATAATTTGAGAGGCGTCTAAGTTGTACAGGCGCACTTGTACTTCCGGAGTGATTGCATGCCCCAGCGGATGTGTGTCGCTTTGACAGGAAGGCAGAGAATTATGGAGGACGTGTGAAATGTCGATCACGTGAAACGCACATGCGGATACGGACAGTACCGTACTGCAGTGCGCATGCAGCGGGCAGTCCTTGGCTGAATAAAGATATAACATTGTGATGTGTCCTGACGCAGATACAAAATGCTTAGACGGTAATTATTTAAGATTGCACATTACACTCAAATGATGATTTTATCCACTAAGGTATACATAAATGCAATATCTTGGAATACTTCGACACACTAGTAAATTTTATCATAACTCCACTGCATACTGATCCGGCCGCTTCAACTTTATAGTTGTTGGCTTCCACGTTTATCAACTCTAGCGACGCACATCGTTCTTTCCCTATTTCTTTTGTTAGTATCATGAGTTTTTTTTTTCGAAAATGGTGTTATAACGCCATATCTCGACAATCACTGGGACTGGAAGAGCTTACGTTGAGGTGAAGGTCAGCACACTGCGGAACCATATATTTTCTCGTGCCTTCATATTATCGCCAATACGACCCTCTGATTTTCGGGCTGCTAAAGCTGGGTCCATGTATTACGTTTCTCTTTGTCATTTTAAGCACATTAGTAGCAGTCCTACGTCAACATCCAGATGCCGTATTCAGGTCGGCATACACTTAGTAATCGTAAGTGTGGACACGTATAAAAAATACGTCTGTAAATAGACGTGTTTTTGGCAGCAATAAATATGCCCAAATGACTACTTTAATTGACTTTGTAACTACAAATGCAGACATCATACAAGAAGTGCACCAATATTCGACGTCAACGAGAGAGTCAAAGTTCGAAGTGGATCTGCATGGTTTTCCCCTAGTGGCGTTCTGCTTCCCCTTTGTAACCGTGGGACAAAGACAAGGTAGATATCGTAACTGCAAAAGATATTTAGTCTATATAATATAGGATTTTGTGCAATCTGCTTTTACAGTAGAGCTCTTATAGGTCGAGGTTTGCCGTGTCATACATGTAAGATGAAAAAAGACAGTTAATTTGCACGCTTCCCTTATCGACTAGCTTCAACACTAGCTAAGGAGGGAAGGTGTTTGAGATTCGTAATCGGCGCCCCTCGATGACTCGAGTGCTCGGTGGCAGCGCGAAGGAACAGCCGTTGTCCGGTGAAGAGACGCTTTATTCAGCACTCAGGCGTCTGCCCGGGTCCAAGCCCGAACCTCCGCTCTCTGTTCACATCCAAAACATGCTCTCTTCAACCCTCGCTGAGACAAAGAGCACCCAAACAAGCCAATCACACGTGGGGGGTTCACATCACTACAACCAATAGCACAAACCCTTTCGTGACACACACGGCATTGGTAAACAGCACGCGACAATCCACAACACGTGAAGGGATAGGTTCACTGCGCAACACGTGTCATCATACTCTCTCCTGCGCTATCGCCCCAGTAACGGCCCTGACGTCTGCCGGCGCCGGAGGGCAGGCTCAAGCTTAAGCAGCCCGCGCACCAAACGTCTCTTTCAAGAAGCCGCCCTAACAGTGACCAGTATATTGCCGGGCCCTGGCCACTAACGATAAGTGCATGCGGAAGTGAAATGCACCGCCAGCTTAAGGACACGCGGTAATCCCTTGCAGATGAGGGCCAGATCACCCGCGCGCTTCCAAGGCCGTAATTATCACCCGAGGTGATTGCACCCAGCGACATCCATCAGCCGCCAAGCAGTCGCAAAGCTACTTCCGCGTTCTTTCGGCGTGCTCAAAGGGTGCGCGGCGATGTCAAACAGCACAATAGAAACCAGGCGACTGTGCGTCGCCCTGCTCCACCTGCGTGACGCGCTCTCCGTTGGGCTCCCATCTTGCCCCTTTTGTCCCAAACGAGGGGACCACTTTGGGGTCTCCGCTCGTCAACGACACAACCACCGAGTCGGCTTTCTTTCCCTGCGCGAGGACTTCCGCGTCCCCTTTTCGCGGAGCTGACCCGCGTCCTTCGTTGGCGGTAAGTGGCCGGAATGACTGTACGGGGAATCACTCTGCGCTTTGCAGTACTCGCCTGCGCTAGCCACCCAACAATAACACGCCGACTCCGCATACCTCATACTGACTAAGACCATCATCATGAAGCGGCACTGGCTCAATCGCCACCCTATTAAGCACTCTGGACAGATGGTTCACAAGAGAAGCTGAAATTTGCGGCCCCAGCGTTCATTACTGGTTTAATCCCAATGGTCCGTTGAAGTCTCCCTCAATTATTGGTTACGTCTTTACAGAAATCTTAATCGATGTTTGTCGCCTGTGTGTTCCCTGGTTAACTTTTAGTGGACCAGTGTGGTTAGTAATAGTACTTGCCCAATTTCTCTGACCCATACGCGCTGAGAAGCTTGGCAGCAGATATTTTATGGTCGAGGTTTGCCGTGTGTCGTAGATATAAAGTTATCACCGTCATGAACAGACACGCGTTCTCTTCGTCTTCTTCCTAATCGCCTTCCTCTTTTGCTTCGCTCCCAGCATACGTGCGCCGATTTGTGCGGGGGAGGGATGCAATAAGTCTGATAGTTGAGAGTATAAGTAGAGAGAGAGAGAGAGAAAGAAGAAGATAGAAAAAAACTTCCCCATCTCCCGCTAAAGGGAACCATGTGTGGATGCGAAGCAGCGGGGAGATGGTTAGCTTGAGCGGGAGAAACGTCGCCGCTCTCGTTTCGCGGCAGCGGCCCGGGCACTCATCGCGGCGCTGCACTGGAGAAGAATGAGGCGCGCTCCGACATTTTTATACCGCGGAACTACCGTGGTGCCCCCAGCGGAGTATGCAGCTGTCGCACCACCTGTCGCGCGCCGCTCCGTAGAGGATTCCTAGAGGAGAGAACGGGGGGGAACCGTAGGAGAGGAGAGAGAGAGGGTACGTGCATGCGCTGTGGGGGGTGTGGGACGCGGGAGCCGCTCCGTTGAGTAGAGGATTCCTAGAGTAGAGAAAGCGGCTGAGCGTAGGAGAGAGGGGGGAGAGAACGCGCATGCGCTGTGGGACGCGGGCGCCGCTCCATGGAGTAGACGATTCCTAGAGTAGAGAAAGGGGGTGAGCGTAGGAGAGGAGAGATAGGGGGAGGGGACGCGCATCCGCTGTCGAGGTGTGGGACGCGGGGGGCCGCTCCGTAGAGTAGAGGATTCCTAGACGAGAGAAGGGGGGTGAGCTTAGGAGAGGAGAGAGAAGGGGAGGGGACGCGCATGCGCTGTGGTGGTGTAGGACGCGGGACGCGAGCGCCGCTCCGTAGAGTAGAGTATTCCTAGAGGAGAGAAAGGGGGTGTGCGTAGGAGAGGAGAGAGAGGGGGGGAAGAGACGCGCATGCGCTGTGGTGGTGTGGGACGCGGGAAGGAGGGACGGACTTCCCCCCATGTGTATCTCCTGTAATAAGGAGGAAACTATTGGTCATTTCTTTTTATCCTGCCGCCGGTACACGACATTGCGGAAAAGAATCGTATAGTACCACCTCTTCGCAAAATGGGCCTAGAAGTATCAGAACCTGTTATTCTATCTTTTGGGGCCACTGCTCTGGGTTACAGCCATAGGGATGTCTTCTTCGCCATTGAGGAATTCGTCAGCGAAACCAAAAGAGTATACAGCTAAATTCTTGCTTGGAACTTTTCATTATCAATAATTATGTCAAATCATTCTATTACCTATAGCGTCTGCGTATATTAAACTTAAGATATCATTCGATAAGCTCACCCACTAATCCGCCAATCCCCTCCAATGGGTATGAGCCATGTCCAGAGGATAACAACAACAACAACCTGCACACGCCCTCTTCTTCCTCTTCTTCATCTTCTGCTTCGCTCCCAGAAGACGCGTCGATTTGATAAATGTTGGATGCAACAACTCTTTTGGGCGAGAGAAAGAGTATAGAGAGAGAGAAAGAAAGAATGTAGTAGTAAGAAAGAGAAACTGAGAAATTCTTGGTGAGGCGGGATTCAAACACGCATAGCCACGATCAGAAGGCGAGCATCGTAACCACTCGGCTATCCTGGCACGCTAGTACAGCATAGCATAGCCTTGAATAGTACAGTATAGCAAGGGAGAGGGAGAGGAGGACGGAGGTGAGGGTGAAGAGAAGGAGAAGAGAACGAGTACAAAGAGAAAGAAAACGGAAAAGAGAGGGAAAGGGAGAAATTGAAATAATGGGTATAGCGAGAAAGGTAACAGGTGAAAGAACGACTACAGAGAGAGAAAGGGGGTGAGATAAATACATAGAAAGAAAATGAGAAAAAAATGAGATAAAAAGAGAAGAAAGACATAAAAAGATAGAAAGACAGAGGAACAAACAGACATAGAGAGAAAGAGATTGAAAAACACAGGCTAAAAAAAAACGTATAGTTGATCCCTCAGTCATAGGAATCGGTATAACACGAAAGTGAAACGTGTACTTACAAAGGTAGTTGAATGTTTACTGTACATTGATATAAGAGAGCTTGCACAATGTCTATTGGTGTTTGACAGTTATATCACCGTTTAATCTGGATGCATCCACGCTGACGCTTGGTGGCACATCTGTATCCCGACGACTAACGTCCATGATCAATGATTAAACAAACCCTTGTAGCCATAGATGCCTGTGGTAGCTGTACGGTGAGAGCGGAATCGGAGAAAGCGGTGTGAGAGCCAGAAGAGCGTCACTGATTGGACGCCGAACTTGGGCTAAGATCGCCTACTCGCGGCATGTTAGAGTTAGTGAACACAACTGCCCAAGCAGAGGGAAACGCAACGAGCGTCTTGTCTTCCCCGTTGGCCAGCTGCGACTTTTCGCGGGGAGGGCGTAAGTTGAGAACGCGGAGTTACCGGCCGTTGAGAAGCTATTTTCGGTACAAATAGATGCTATGAGCAAGGCCGACGCTGGAGGTAAGGTCGCCACCTGGCAGTGTGTTAATGCGTCGACAAATTTGCACTTTTCCCCTATTCGAAACGCGCCGAATGGGACGGACGCGTAGAAACGACACTTTGAAGGAACTAATCGTGGATTTCACGGTCATGATGCATCACTTCACTTTAGCAAGATCACTGTGAGAGGACAGTGGTAGATATAAAAGGCGCGTTTGTAATGCCCGCAGAGTATGTGACGATGGCGCAGTGGATAGCGTGCCCGGCTTCTCTTGTCGTGGACCAAGAGGTCGTAGGTTCGAGTCCCCATGACGGAACTTTTTTTCTTTGTCTTCTGATCATGTGTATTCATTATGGGCTGTTGATGTTCAGTATCTTGAATTTTCTTTCCAGGAATTCCTGAGTTCTTGAAAACCTGAATAATTTCGCCAGTTAGGCCGTTACGTAACATGTGAATCGCTTGGACGCCAGAAGTGAAACGAACAGAATTGTTGAGCCACTCCTCCGCAGTTTAATGACCCCAAGTTGCCCTGTCGAAAAAAATCACAGCATATCCACGGAGTGAATGATGATGAGTGGGCGAAGCTCCGGAGGTTCAGCAGTAAACCGGGAATCTTCCGTGAAATTCGCCCAGTATCATCAAAGACGTGACAAACACTGTGTGTATATATGCAAGAAATTTATATTTTATTCGTGAGCCGTGTTTTTCCGTTTTGTTTTCGTTTCTTCGTTGGTCGTGGTTACCGTTTACATAAGCCGTGGCTTCCGTTCCCTCCTTCAATATAACGGCTTTATGGTCGGTGAAATGGAGGGAGAGCGGTTCCTGGATGGGTCGTAGTGGAAAGTTTGCAAAGACAAGATCGATGCAGGTTCCTCGGATGGTGGTTGGTTGCATGTGGTCAAACGATATGCATGTGAGACCATATCGCGATGCCATGTGTTGTATGGCATCGCGATCGGCATCGTCATCAGCGTCATCATCGTCATCAGCGTCATCGTTATGACATAGTGGGTACATTCCATGTACCCACTATGCGGCACAGTGCTGTGCCGTGATGGCAGCGTCATCGTCATCGCACAGGGGTGGCTATGACGACGACGACAACTACACAGGACGACGCCGGACAAGCCTACGCCCTAAGGCTTCGCCCCTAAAATGAAATGGACACGTCTAAGCTCGCAGTGATCCCATATATCTATAAAGTTTCACACAGGCATGAGCCGCTGTCAGAGCTGCTTTCGCTGCCAGCAACAAACTTGGAGCACCAGGCTGGATGCTTAACAGAGAAAGTTCGCACTCCCGCATGTGTGAAAAACACCGCTTTCGCGCACACAAATTATATTTCCTCGAAAGTTTGGTGTATTAGGCGTCGCCCTGATGTGCACAGTCTTCAATGTGGAAATAGGACAGTGCGTGAACAAACGGCCATGTGAGCATGGAAATTAGCTAAAAAGCACAAAAATACTGGCGGCAGCATGGCTTTACACTGTGCAAAGTGCGGATATAAACCAAATTTTGAAAGTTAGGCATTGTTGATAATTCAACTGCAGGAACTCACTCGAGATATTTACGAGGCAAAGGCCATTCACGGATTGAGTATTGTGCTTGCCTGAGCTCGTTGCTTGCACATAGTGAGGAGGGTTTCCGGCCAAAGACATGCTGACGCACGAAATTTTAGAAGCAAGGACCATCGACGAAACCAGACAATCATGCATCAGTGCACCATCCATACTATTGACAGAAAAAACATCGGCCAGGCCTGCGCCAAACTCGCAGCACAGTCACAGCAAAAGCTGGAAGAGCGGCTTTTCTAGAGCTTGTTGTAAGCTCTCTTGGGGACAACTAATACAAGTACACTTGCCAGGTACCCACTACGCCATAAAGCATCATAATTTTTGTGAAGCAGGGAAGCACCCACTATGCAAATTATTCGTCATTCTGCGGAGAAGCGTGGTACCCGCTACAAATCTATAAGGACATTATGTGCCCTTGTTTGCGCTGTGGCTGATGAGGATGAAGAATTACGTTTGAGCCCTTTATAGGGTTGGAGGAATTCAGCGACGTACTCGTCGCGTAATTCAAATTGTGTGACGCTTGGTTGTTATTGTACTCTTCTACAACGCTATACTGCACATGTCGAACGCGATTCGTTGCCCGACATGACGCCCGCATACGGTCTTTTTGCGATTGAGTGTCAACAAGCACCGGCGATGGCTCTGTGGTAGAATGTTCGACTGACACGCAGAGGGCCCGGGTTCACATCCCATCCGATCCCGGAATTTTTTTCGAATTTCTTTTTTTTTTCTCATTTGCGCGTGATAGCGTATACGGACGCCGGCGGCGGCAGACAGCTACGGCACCTAAATCGGCTGTTGTGATCTCATAATAGCGCTTTCGCTCTAAAAGAAAAAAAAGATTCAAGCGCAGAAATAAACAATCTGGTAATCAGTGAGCGATGCTTCGCTAAGAGCAGCTATAAATAAGGTAAAAAAAAACTTACAATGAAAGTTCAGTTGCTAGTCCAGGGGTGTGTCTTTCTGTCCCAATAGCTGGCACAAACCCTCCTCGCAGTCGACTACAGTGCATCAACACGTGTCAGGGGTCCTTCCATTGTGCTTAAGTGACAGGGAAATCGCTCATGTTTCCGACACAAACATACGTAGAAATTCGGGCCTTTTGCCTTTCTTGGTAGTTTTTCTTGGTTCTTCGTTCCCCTGTAAGTGCATCAAAGCCCCCCTTGCGTGAATGAAACCTGTCAGTGGCAGTCAGCGCTTCGTCCTGTCGGTTCGGTTATGCTAGGTTAGGTCGAATTCACAGTAATTTACCAAATTAAGTTCTTCGCCAACGCACACAGTTATTAGCGCATTAATGGACTAAAGTTTGTCCATTTTGACGGCGAAGGTCACGACGGCAGTCATATTTTATCAGTTATGCGACCATTCTGATGCCGTTCTCAGGTTAGGATCCGATCCCTTTTTCTGCTGTTTGATTCGAAAATCGATTCGAATACGACATTCGACTTCCGATGTTTTCGAATGTTCGCGTGTTCCTAGACACGCGTATTTTTTCTTAGTGACAAAGACGAGTACACAAAGAATGAGGTCTATAAGAATATGCAGATGAAGCACGTAAATTCAAAGCAGTTCATTGTGCACACACATTTCAACGCATTTTGTTTTCGAGGCAGCCATAGTTTCGCTTGCCTATCATTAAGCACAGGAAAAAATAGGCACACCTGACCCCCGCTCGTTCGCGTTTTAGACACGCAGTAAACAGCCCCGCTGCACGAACATTGCATGATTACTCTCGCTGGCGGGCACGCACTCCACTCGCCCACAAAGCAGCAGCCGGTAAGGTAGGAGAGCACGTGAACAGGAGGCAACGCTGGCAACGCACCGGGGAGCCAACAAATACAGCAACAAAAGCGGAATCGTGAACCTAGGGGAAAGGGGGGAACCTTCGCGCACTTCGCGCGCTTACATTTTTACCTAGCATCCGCCGAGCCGGCCGAGCCAAGCGAAGCAGCGTCCAAGGAACGCCCGCCAAGGCTTCGCAAAATAAAACGGTCTGAATAGCGCTGTAACTGCACTGCCAATTTCGATTGTCCGGAATGAATATTTTCGATATTACAAAACGGAAACCTGTGAGGTGACGGTCGGCTGTTCCCGCGAGCAAGTCAAGTCGGCCAAGTCGGCCTCGAAAGCGGCGCTGCAGTCTGCTCGGCGTGCTCGGCCGCTCGGTGCTCGGCATCTCTAGCGACGTCACGGCTACGTCACTCCAACCGACTCAAAGGCTGCGTGCGCTGCGTGTAGGCGGGGCTGCGCCGCTGCAGTGAGCGCACTGGCGGCACTGGCGGCACTTGTTCCGGTCATGGTTCCGGCAAAGGGTTGTCTCGCCCTCGCTCTCAGGCGGGGAAGCCGCGCCGGCGGCGCCGGTCCGCGCTTGATGTTTTCTTTTTTAAAAGCGAGGTCGTCCGTAAACCGTAAACAACGCAGCAGACGGCCTGGAGACGGCGCGCTGTCCGGCGGCCAAGCTCGTCAGCCGTTTACGCGATAGGAAAAGGCTGCCAGCAGGAAAGTCCTTCTTGGACATTTAGCGGAACGGATAAGATATCCCAAGTGTTCGACGCAGTGAGGTGGGTGTAAGCCTTGCATTTTTATTACCAGAGCGGCGTCAGCAGGAAAACACGCCGGTAATGCTGGGACGTTCAACGCCCGTTCAATCTGTGATCAAAAGCGGTTGTGTTATTGTTGGCAGACTAACAGAACACAGTGGTTTTTAAATGTCTTGGGTTGTTTATATATTTACACATGTCACGGATTGCAGCGTAATGTCAGTTTTACGAATGAGTAGTGTTTTGTTTGAGGTATTCTGGCTTTAACGTTAAAAGGACGTTTCTTGAAACGTTAGTACAAAATATTTAATGGTAACGCGTGTTGGAACGTTTTCCGTGACATCTAGGCGAATAGGGCCGCTAATAGAAAAAAAAAAAGATACTGATAATGCACGATTTAACGACATAATTATAGCGTCCGCGTCACTTCGTTAAACTGAGTTTCAACTGTAGTGACTGTGAGGTGAGCTGAAACTAAACACGGCATAATTTACGAGAGGCGTCTAAGTTGTACAGGCGCGCTTGTATTTCCGGAGTGATTGCATGCACCAGCGGATGCGTGTCGCTTTGACATGAAGAAAGAGAATTATGGAGCTGAATGTGAAATGTCGCTCACATCTAGGCAAATACAGCCGCTGAGAACTGATCGAATATACTTTGGAAAACGGAGAAATTATGAAAGCTCATGCTTCCTATCACCCGTTGTCATAAAAATGAAGCACAAAGTGTCACACTGGTTTCTGGTGAAATAGACCACTCAGTACTCATGAGCACGGTGTTTTGTGCATAAGTCTTGAAAATATAAGCGAGTGCACTCGTAAACGTATAGACATAATAGCCTGAATAACATGCGATAGCACAGTCCTATGGGTCAACTCGCAGAACGTGGAAATTTTAGCTTCTGAACTTGTACAAACGTAGTAAGTTAATTGAAAATTTTATGGTGCAAAAGCGGATGAGGCTTTACTGCTGTAGTCACAGGCATGCGCACGGGGGGGGGGGGGGGGGTGCCCCCCCAGTTACCTAAAGGGGGGGGGGGGGGGTCAAGTTCTGCCACGTACCCTGACTTAGGGAGGGGGGGGACGCTGCGATGAAACTTCGCCCCCCCCCCCCCCTCCTGAAGGGGAACCCTGCGCATGCTTATGGTCACAGGTTGCTAAACACTGAACAGTTAAGGTTACACAACATTAATGTCTCAAAATCCGGTTTCCTTTTAAAAATCTCCCAAAAGACGACGCAGTAGAATAAGCGGGTCATCTCCTAGGATTAGACTGGTTAGGGGTATTTGATGTTTGCATAATTCGGCCAAAATATTTACGTATTTGGGTTGCAATATTGTATTTACGTCTTCGTCTTGCACGTGATTAGGACATATATGACTGTTAACGATTCCGGGCATTTTTCGGAGATTGGTTGTTGTTCATTTCTACGCAGGTAGTTGTGTGTGAGGTGCGTGTATAATAACATTCCAGAAAATAATTCGCTTCTTCAAGGTGTCTTCGTGCTGCCGGTGAAGTGGTAATGAAGAGCTCCTGCAGCTCAGCTGACGCTTATACTATTATCCGCACAGCTATGACCGGCGACATATTTGTCACGGAGCCATCCACCAAGATAGGACGACGTTGTTCCTGGGAGCCAGAACTGTGTGCTTTGTGGTTAAATATTTCAGTTGTTGGCAGAAGGATACTTCCATTTTACGTCTGCCGCGGTTGTAGTGAGGGACCAGGAAGAGAACTTTCAATGAGACGGTATAGGTGCCTCTGAACTCCAATACTAAATTCGGAGCAGGTTGTGATGATTCAGAAAAATATGTGCTGGCAGGAGGTTGTTTGGTGACTGTAACAGCATATCTCACACGAGTGTGATTCATTTGATTTTACGCCATGAGACTAACATTTGTATCACACCGCTCTCGAGACAGTATACTGTTAGTGTATGCACCGTTGTACTGTAGACCTTCCAACGCTAATCTGCAGTTGTTTTTTATTTATCGCACTAAGATGCTACTTTAGAAGCAAGCAGCATTAGAGCCCAGTGTCCCAACATATAGTTAAGAAATTACATCTACCAATTTTCCGAGATATGTACACACCGATTAAGACAGCATTAGATTCGTAAAATGATTATACAGAAGAAAAAGACACGAACGATACAGGCCCAACCAAACCACAAGCAATGAGCAGCATGCGGAAGCGTTATGCTAGTCAAGTTGTGCAAGGTCAGCAAAAGCACCATTATGCGTGCAACACACGAATATCATTTTTCAAATAGTCCTCATATCTGTGAAAGAGTACACAATACGTTCATGAAATCTAGAAGCCATATTGAATACTCTCGGTAACTAGTAAAATTTCGTACGGCTGCCAGGCACGTGTCTGGTCGGCGAGTCATGACCGTGGCCCACACTGCACCTTACTTATCAGCAATTAAATTCACTGTTAAATAGCCGCTAGACAGTTGAAGTCATATATATGGCTCATGCACAGTTCTTGCAATCACGAGTTGCTTGAGAGAGACTCCTTCACCCCATTGCCAACAGCGTCAAGGTGAAAGTCAATACGTGAAATTGTTTCCAGAATCGCACCTCTGCAGTAGCCATTCGTCATTCAAACGTTGATATGGTTGTAAGTGCAGATCACTTTAGAAGCCCAAAATGTTGTCTCAAACCTCATGTCATCTGTCTGCTGTCATCTCGTATCACGTGGCCTCATGCAGGCCAAACAGAGTATAAGCATAGCAATCTATAACATATAGGATAGCGAGGGCAATAGAGAGCTTTAGTTTGTCTGTAGACTTCCTAACGTTTGTGGATACACGGTAATGAGAGCTGCTGACGGTTGCAGCAGTACTAGGGTGGCTAGAATGGGGAGGTGTGATGACCGTGGCGGCGCGCTCATTGCCTAGCGAGGCCCCACTGCGCGTTCTCGCCGCTAGCGGGAAGTTTGGCGGGTCGGTCAGGGGCGCGGTTGGCATGTGCCGACTGTGAGCATGGGTTGCTCGTGTCTCGTAGGTAACGGAGCAGCGCAAGTTAGCTGTCGCTGTCAATGAAGTACGGCCTGTTTTCTTATCGCTTCCCGATTCCTTGAAGGAGAGAGCGTCAGCGAATGTTGTCGATTTTTGAAGCGCTCTGAAGAATTGAAAAAAAAAAAAACAAAAAAACGCAGAGATGGTGCTTTGTGCCAGGTTGCGACGGCGGATACAAGGCCTGCGGTGAAAGACTCTCTTTCGTGCACCTGCCGGCAAGGATGAATTTGAAAAGTGGGCACGTGTTATACCAAGGGCCGACAAGCCAGTGCAAAAGAATTAAATTAATATTAAAGGTATAAAATTCGTAAATGTTTAAATAGAAAAGTTGAGGTTTCTACAAGTGAACACATTGGCGTGTTTAACGGCCTGGTGTGACACACGGGTCATGAGCAGCAGAGCTGCAGTGGAAAGAGCCAGACTAATTCAGATGATCGGTTGTTCTTGTACTTACATTGGCATCTTGCTCCACGTGGACGCATTTGGCCAATGTACATGCCATAAATTGGCTGCAGGGAGCATGCAGCTTCTTTCACAAGATCGGTTGTCGGGTTCTACACCAGTACGCGTGTCCATTTTCTGCTGAAAGGGCTAAACCAGCATGCTACGCAGAATAAAGCCAAGAAGGTGAATCCCTGTGTTATGTAATGTTTTAATGTGCTGTTTCTAATAAACTTGTATCAAGCAACAAGTCTTGTACTTTAGTACATTCCTCTACCGCATTGCAGAATAATTGCATTGCCTTCCACTTTTTAAGTACTACAATAAAAGCTCGTTAATTCGAACTTACGCTTCGACAACGGTATCCGCAACAGTTAATTCGAACTGAGAGCCCCCGGGCTTTCATCGTTCGTCGCACAATTCGACCCAGAGTGGTGCCAATGTGTTGCGCAACCAAGCCAAACCAAATTTACTAGAGATGTAGAACAACAAATCAGCAGCATTTCTCTGCAGATAAGAATTCATACGCTGCGGTGGAGCTCTTGGGCAAGCTGCAAACGATGCTCATGGAGTGGCGACAGAAGAAGCGCAAGCAAATGCAACTTGCTAATTTTAATTTTGATTGCGTTAACACTTCCATCTAAGTAAACGTAAAACAATGCGCTGTCAGCTCAATGTGTATCGTCCCTTCTCTGTCCTCGTCGTTTAAGCGCTGTTTTTTTTTTTGTCTTTCGTTATGCAACACCAACTGGCCCAACGTCCTGCTAAATGAACGTTGTGGAGCGTAAATATATAGCGTCATATATTTCGACATTAAGGCTCACTGATCACATGCATGTCGCTGCTCGTTTCTGACGTATCACTCACTGATAAAACAATTCTGTTCGCTGTCCGAGCTCCATGAACTAAATTCACGAAATAACCCGCCACAGACGTGTGGTATAAAGGTAGCTTCTTTGGGTTCTGTCCGCACAGTGTGGCGCGATGTCCACTCATTCTAGCGCCCTTTCTTTAATTTTATAGTCCCCTTCGAGTTCGAATTAACGAGCTTTTAGTGCATTACAATCTAAAATGTATAACTAATCTGCGAGCGACCAACGCAGGGTTGTTCCAACCTGCTGCTCTGCGGGAGGGATTCCTCTAAACTACTTTTCGCCTGACAAGCGCGCCCACTTCTCAAGAAATGGCCGCTCGAAATCGGACTCTGTATCGGCTGCGTGGTCGGCGCTTGTAGATTACCCGTGAAATTAGAGCGCTGAATTATTTCATCAATTTCTAGACGTCTAAAACACTAAATAAATATGCCCGAAAACACTGCAGCGGTAAAACTGAGCGCGGTGGAATTTTCTTGCCCGCCCAGAGGTAAGCAGACGACGCGAGAAAAGCACGGCGCCCCCCGCCGGCAGCGCCACCGCGCGGCAGGAACGCGCTTTTGGGCCAGCCTTTGGAGGCCGGTCATTTTTTTTTATAGCCACCCTAGCAGTACCAGCAGCCGCAGAGCGGGTAGCGACATCTTGTGGTGTTTTGTCCAACTACACAAATTTTTTTTCTGTTTTCTCAGTTGTGTCGCTGTTTTTGTAAAAAAAAAAAACAATGAGAATACTCTAAGTTGCTAATTATTTCACTGCCAATGCTTTACACAGAGTAAGCAGCTAATTCGCTGCAATGTTTGTTTGTAGGTCTCTGGTTAGGCTCTGCATCATCAGGTGTCGCTGCCAACGTTGTTTGTCTCGTACACGCCTCCGGTAAACCGGCCAGAACTCGTGACATACATTGTTTACAAAAAAGCCCCGCTCGATGACCTTATCGCCTTTTGCTTCTATTTCCCATTCGGCACTTTCACGAACTTCAAAACCAAAATCGAATACTTTTTAGGCTGTATTTGTGGCTGACATTGTACAGATGGCATCTATATGTACCCATTAGCGTGATGTAACAGTCAAATTGTGTCTGACTTTTTGTGTCACCACTCTTTAAATAAATGAAGAAATAAATAAACAATGCCTTAGACTGATGCTATTCCAACTTTTTTTTACAGATTCCTGCACTGATTGTTCCTGTAATCTTCATGCCATCATTGTGCCAATTGTCTCTTAAATGGGCTGTGAAAAACGTTCTGAACACGGTAAGAAAATGCCCCTTGCATCTAGAAAAGGTAGCCTTGAATGTGCAGGGCAAGTGTTATGCCGCTTGTATCAGCATACAGAAGCTTCTAGCCCCCCGCAATGGCGCTCTTCCCTACGGCTCTTGTGTTTTCCTTTTTTTTATCACCTTATATGACGTCAGCGATGATATCACTCCTGGCACTGCGGCCGATGGAGGTGAGCGATTGGACGTTCGTTTGTGGTCATGAATCACCCTTGGGGAAGAAGCTCACCATACAGAGGAATTCTCCAGCAGGTTCTAGAGAAAGACGAAGTAGGGTTTCGCTGACTCATTAAAAAATAGCTTTCCCCTCACTCTTCCCTCAGTTGAGAGAACGCTGTGAGCTTAGGGACAAAATACAGACTGTTCTTTGTGTCCCCGCTCACTCACCCACTCACCCACTCACTCACTCACTCACTCACTCACTCACTCACTCACTCACTCACTCACTCACTCACTCACTCACTCACTCACTCACTCACTCACTCACTCACTCACTCACTCACTCACTACACACACACACACACACACACACACACACACACACACACACACACACACACACACACACACACACACACACACACTCACTCACTCACTCACTCACTCACTCACTCACTCACTCACTCACTCACTCACTCACTCACTCACTCACACACACACACACACACACACACGCACACGCACGCACACACACACACACACACACACACACACACACACACACAAAAGAAATGACATGCCTCGTTGCATATTTATGAGTGCCACAATCTTAGTGCCCCCTAACATTCCACATGCAGACAACTGTAGCATTTTCCCGGGTGTGCCACCACTCAAAAAGCGACAGGGCAGCGGCTGTGCAGTAACGCACCTGTTGCTTGCGGCAGCACATGCGATAACCGCTGCGTCTGCTCATTGGCATCATGAATCACCGCTAGTAAAGCGTATTGTTTGTGCGCGTAACGTTAGGGAGCACTGCAATCACTGCACACAAGCGGGTATATCGCGTCGTATATTTTTTTATCTTGTGGGTATCTGTATTAAGCACGAAGACATTAGTACTGAACAGATGGAAAGTTGAAAACTGTCTGATCGGACATCTTGCAAACCAGTCTACAACTTTCTAGTTAGAATTTTTGGCCCAGCTTTCTTGCATCAAAAATTATTTATCTTGCCCAATTAATCAATAAAGTAGAATGCAGAAATCCATGCAATAGTCACCAGCACTCATTTGGTCGCGTTATGATAGCATATTTTTAAATTCTGGCTTAAGCTAACTGGTACACCCTGTGTAATATCCATTTGAAACTAACATCTTCGAAGATATATCTCTTTAAATGGACATGACTGATATCAGTGTAATGCATAGACTGCAAACATATATCTCAACATTGTTAAGTATGCTAAAAGGGCAATTTTTTTTTGCTATGCATGCTGTCTTTATTACTCTAATATAATTCCCATATTTCTTTAAGCATTCCATAAAACTGATATGTGCCAGAACCTCACAATTTCCAGAAAAGGCATTTCAAGGCTCCCATATTGATTCGGTATGACAATGCTGTAGCACTTTCGTTGCACAGTAGATGATGTCCGTTAGGATTTTGTTCTTCACCACTCTGATGTCAGTTCATGGGAATAGGTTGGCCTTGGGATTGACTCTATGAACATATGCTTGCATGCGAAGCTGGTTCGCCAATAATGCTGAAAATGCTGGGGCTCATTATCTGAAAAATTGTTCTTACGTAATTGGATAGTCCATTCTGCTGAACGCTGCAAGTGAACCGCAGACTGAGGTTCTGATAAGTTAGCCACATTTTCAACCAGTAAAATGTTTCTCTCCATCTCTTTTAAAAAATTTGCCAAGTCCCACGCTTTGTTGGAATTGATTTCATGTGAAGCACTCAGCGAGTAGCAGCCTATGCCGGATTTTTTTTGTTATGAGTCAAGCGGTGCATCGACGTCTTTGGGTAAATTTAGCAGTTGTGCAAGAGTCGTTGGCTTGGCTGGCAGGTTGACTACACTGGTGTGTAAAGAGTAGCTCACACTCCCACATAAGGTTTCAAACCACGTTGAAGCGATGTCCCTTTTATCGCGACTAAGTTTTAAGCTACGGTTCGAAAATATACTTAAGTAGTGGTCGTCAGAGTACTCGAGCAATGCTTGACTGTAGCTTGCAGAGTCGGGGTGTATTAGTGTCATAAATGCAGATAGTAAACACCCCCGCAATTGGTGTTTTTCCCGACAAAATGCTTGCATAGCGACCTTTTCATAAGCAGCTTGAAGCACTGGCATGGCTGCGTGTTAGAATGCTTGACTTATAATTCAGACTGCCTGGGTCGGTTTCGGCTCGCCCTGTGATTTTAACACAAAAGTGTTTTATGCCGGGGTCCACCATGGCTCCACTGACGTATTTGGGTCACGGATATGATGTTGTAAAATCTAAACTAACAGATTGCAAACAAAAAACTTGAAGAAAAAGCTCCGTCACTGGGCGTCGAACCTGGGACCTCTCGTTCCGCAGTGCGCGGCGTGAAACCACTAGGCCACAGAGAGTGCATTCTTCAGCTTACTAACGGCCAGCTATTTATATACACCATATGCCGTTGGCGGTCCTCAGAGCTCGGCAACTTCAGCGCGTTTTCGTCATCACTAGCGAGATGGCGCGAAGGTGGTGCGGAAGGTGCGCTCTAGAGGTTGTCGCCCCTCTTGTTGCAATGCGCGCGCACCTCCACAGGGCGTGGTCGCTCGTGCACGCCCGATTATCGTGTGATTGGGGCATTGGGACGCTTTGTACATCTTGTGCTTCCACCGCAAGTTTGCTTTGAAGTTACAGTGGTTAAAGAGTGCACGAAGGGCACTTCGCTCACCGCAGTGGCCGCATTTACGAAAGGAGCGCGCTGCTCACACACGAAGTAACAATTGTGACATTTGTTTGCTCTCATCCTGTGTATACTTGTATACTTGTGCGTTCGTTTCGTGCATTTTGCTTTGTGTTTGAGCAGCGCGCTTTAGGTGTCAAGCTGTGACAGTTGTTAGTCCACGCTCGTCCTGTGTATGCTCATTTCATGCGACCTTTCTGCTTGAGGAGTGAGCTGCAAGTTTCGAGCTGCTTGCCGCTCTTCGCGTGACATTACAGTTTGTTGCTGTAGCATTCATTACTTCGCCCTTGTGGCGAAACAATGCACCATTAACGTTCAACTACCGCTGTGACGACACATTTCACTTTCGTGTTATACCGATTCCTATGACAGAGGGATCAGCCATGTTTTCTATTCTTTTGTTCGATCGGGATTTTTCACTCCTCAACAACGCCGGCACCATATTTTCTGCCACACGGGCACCTTAAAGGGACCGACAACTGATTTTTCTTGACCCATTTTTTTACGGCGCGACAGAAAGCTCACCGATCGTAGTGTTTGTAGCTGCAGTAGTTAATCCAAAAGCACGTAGTTATTTTACAAGCAGTATTTTTCGATCTGAAAGGCTCTAAACACAGATGTACCTTTCCTCCGGCAATGCTGAGAATTGATAGCGATGCCGCCAGCCACTCTGCTTGCGATTTGTTAAAGCTGTCGTCGTTCTTCTTTTGCTGGAGTTCCTGTAACTATGTTTAACCACCTTTATCTTGAGCATTTCAGCAATTTTTGAAAATAACAAGCTGTTACAATGAGATGATGTGACATTATACACCTTCCCTGTGTTTGTAGCGCGTTGTGTGTGCCTGCGCCCAAGGTCGCCGGCGCCTGTGTTCTGAGTGGCTTGTATCGGCGTCTTTAGTCTCTCGATACACGAGCCAAGCCAAGTCATCGAAAACGTCACTACGCATATGCACGGCCGCGGCTAGTAGCAGTGCGCGTCATTTCTGAGACGAAATGAAGGTAGAAAAACTGTCGCTCCAAAATCATAGTGACCTGGAAACTGTGTGCACGGTTGCATGAGCACGCTGAAAAGTTGCTCAAAACGCGCTGACGAGCATGGGATCATTACGTCATGCGAAAGCAGCGCCACTTTAATGTATACTACTGACGCAAGCCTATATGTACATTTTTCTGGAGTAATATCTTCTAATATAAAGAAACGAACAATACTTAAATACTAACAAAAATATCGTCGACCGCATACAGCAATCAACGGTCACGTAGCCAGGTACATCGGATCATTTATGCTTTTGCCACCAGAGACGCCAAAGGTCATTTTTCATGACTTTCAATGAAGAAATAAAAATGTAAATCCACCTCTCACGAAAAAAAACAGGGTTGGTTTGAGTCAATGCAGCAGACAATCTTTCCATCAGTGGAGTCATCTCATTTCATGTTCTGGGCAGTTGTCGTTCCCTTTAACGCTGTTTCGTTATTTCCCAAGTCTATTCTAACTGTGCTTGGCTTGATGTATAGAATGTGAATCACCTGTGGTGCATACTCGTGTACACGAGCCATGTTATACAGGTATGTGCGACATGTGACTGGTGGAAAAGGTTTCACGACATGCGTGACAGGCAAATCATGTTAGTCATGTCATGACCTGTGCATCGTGTTCGTCATACACTCATGTCCTCCTATGCCAAGTCTAGCATATACCAATCTAAGGAGACGACCACGAGAGTGCCTTGTTAGTAGGCGGCTAGGTCGGTCGGTCGGTCGGTCGGTCGGTCGGTCGGTCGGTCGGGATCGGGATCGATGAATAGATAGAAAGAAAGAAAGAATGAAAGAAATCTGAAAACAAATATTCTGCAAGCTCGACTCCTCATCTATTAAAATGTTGACTGCAGTGGCCTCTGGAATGCGGGAACAGGTATCACTCCTCTCGTGTATGGTATACAATGCTTTGTACGAGTGAAACGTTGGTAGAGCTTAAATACTCCCTTCTGTGACAGCGTCTTGTAATGCTGATTTCCTTCCCCAGTGTGGTAGCAATGAAGCAACAATAACAATGTCTTGGTGATTCTGATGACAGAACCATCTTTTAATGAGAAAAAGAACAAAAGCAAAGCTGGTTCCAAGCTGCGACAGCTGTGAAAAGAATGACTCTCTGGATGCGGCTGTTCCTGATTAATATCTGACACACTGGGTAAGTAGAATAAGCATTACCTACGAAGTGTTTGCATTGAATTTCTTAGTCACTCCCTGCTTAAAATTACTTCTGTCGTTTGTCCACTTAGCCCCACCTGCAACCAACTGCTTTGGCTTGTAAAAATGGAGAGGCGAACTGATTCCGTCTACCATTTATTAATTTCTCGTTTGTGGCTCCCGTAAGCAGCTCAGTTATTTGGTGGTGTTTTATATATTGATATGTTATTCCTTAAGCATATCTGCATGGCAGCATTTCTGAACAATAGAAGTTCAGTGGGAGGCCACAAACGCATTTAGAGAGTTCAATTAATATCGTATCACAGTCACTAGCTTCGAAGTAAAACTTGCTCCACTTTCTTGCAGCTTTCTACAAAAATGGGAGCTGATTATTCTACGAGGCCTTCTTGGGAATCACGTAAGTATGCTGCAGTAGATATAGGATCGTAAGCACTAGACCTCAGCATCAGTTTGAGAAGTTAAAATAACGATGTCAAGGTGGAAACCTGCCAGTAGGGTACCTCGCAGTTTGTTCTGGCTTGATGAGTACCATTATCATGTCTCATATGTTTTATCTGTGTGGGATGTTAACTGTTCTTGTGGATGTGATTGTAGCACAATGTTGCTTAGGACTATACATTCAACAGATGAATCATAGTCCCTCAATACTTTCTACTTGTGCCATGTTTGGTATAGGAACAGAACCTCCCGTCAAGGGCCACTGCAGACAAGGGGGCTTTCATCGCAGCCGCTTAAACGGCATGTTTTTGGTGCGTTAAGACGTTTCCATGATGGAGACTTGCTCTGATAGCTTCATGGACATATTTCAGTGGGGTTTCATATTCTGGTCTTCCATTGCTTACAAGCAGCATACCTGCGTGCAGCGGCCATAAATGTCTGTTCAGTTGCGGCAGTGTTCCATTCCTTTTGATCGTGGCGAAATCAGCGTGCTGCCCGCGCTGCACACTGATTTAGCAAACATTGTTAGGCCATGCCTTTTTGACGCTTTTTATTTTCATCAAGGCTGTAGCTGATGTCAGCAGAAGAACTGGGACCAACACTGCTAGTACGCAGCCGTATGTACTGTCGGAGACGGGCGTGCATCACGCCTCTTCGCCGAGAAATCTACTGATGATGCTTTTTTGTGATGCGTCCACACTTTGAAAAAATCCTTAGCCTGAACTCTTCAGGATATAAATGACTGAATTAAACGTTACTTTTGGGTACATTACCATGTGGCATCAACGCTCGGCGTAGGAAATACCGTGTTAAGGAAAAAAAATTCTAGATTGCCTGCTCGTCGCTGGGTTCTCTGTTTCGGGCATA